>CAKAOH010041615.1:0-97121 GCA_916701665.1 Sebastiscus tertius
GAGGAGAATGGGCAGAGTGGTTGGAGATGATAGAAAGGCAACAGTAACTCAAATAACCACTCGTTACAACCAAGGTATGCAGAATACCATCTCTGAAAGCACAACACGTCCAACCTTGACGCAGATGGGCTACAGCAGCAGAAGACCACCCGGTACTAGCACCGGCCACTTTATTAGGTACACCTTGTACCTAATAAAGTGGCCAGTGAGTGTATATATATATATATATATTGTTAGCTGCAAACAAAAGGTTAATACTGTTCATCTGAGTGATACAGTATTGAACCAATCAGCAGCTGCTGTCTTTGCTAGCTAACCAAGCTAACTCTGTCGACCGTCCGCCGTCTTGTTGCTCTCACTACAGCAGTTTGAGCTGCTCTGTTTCAACATTGTTAGACTGGAAAAAGTGCATGCAGGCTGAAAGTCAACCATACTCTTCTGCATGAGGGGTTGAAGTAACAAAAATGAAAATGCATGTGAGTTGAAAAATGGAGCTGTAAAAATGGATGTGAAATTAAAAATGGAGTGATAAATTATCAAGTGATTTGATTCATTTATAGCTGATATTACTAAAACAGTCGTAATATGATGAAAACAGAGCCATGTTTTATCATTTTCACCATCTTATATTCATCATTCATAATAATGAACTATCGCCCATTTATCTTTCACAACACCCAACTGTCATTTATCGTTTACAGCACACAATTTTTGTTACTTCCGCCCTAAAAAGAAAAGAAAAAAAGAACACGTCTACTCAGCAAACCCCACCACTCTCAACTTTGTGCACTGTAGTCAGTGGGCGTGGTTTGTAATTTGTCATTTTGGGTGGAGGTGGTGTTTTCCCATACAAGAATCTAGATGAATCTGAATCCCAGACATGTATTAAAAACATAAGAACTTATCAGAAAATAAACAAGATATTATGTGGCGTGTATCAGTTGGCAGACTAGCAGTTAGTAGCATTGGTATGGTGAAGTTGCTTTTTTAAAACGAAAGGGTGCCCCATTGATAATTGTGATGAAGATAAAACTATTGGACACTTAATTCTGGAGTGCCAGAGGTCTAGTGATGTATGGGGAAAAAATGACAGGTGTCGGTTTTAATATTAATGTGAACTATAATGCAGTGATGTATGAGGTTTTTAAGTTGCAACAAGAATTATATTGGATGATAATATGTACAATTGGAACAAAATATGGAATACAAGGTGTGCAGTGGTCCTTCACCAAGTCACCATCTCTAGCGATGCAGTTTAAAAAACAAATTATAACTGAACCGAAAAGACAAAGAACACTGGACATCAGAGAAAACAGATGCACACCTTGGCACTTGATCAAATTGTAGCTTTATGTATATTGTGGGCACTATCCTCGTCATGAGATGTTTTCTCCTCTTTGTATTTTATTGGCTATGTAAAGTTTTTCCTTTTTTTTCTTGTGTAAACTCAATCAAATATTACTAAAAAGTGGTAAGTAGAGGAAACGGTGAATACTTCATAGTACAGCCCACACCCCCAACCTTACAGTGTAAGTAAAGGGAAAGAAGAAGAAAGAGTGGATACTTCATAATACTTCACAATATTGGTAAATGGTAAAATGCTAGTTATAATAACCCATAGCGGTTAGGGTGCCAATAGTAGAATGTTTTTATTTTGTGGTATCTATGTTAATGGCCATTTATTTATCTTCATAAAGACTTGGGAGGATAGGGCTGTCCTCCACCAAAGACATTCTTAGTCGACCGACACTCTTTGGATTTTTTTGACTAATCGATTAGTTGATTTAATCAACAGATCTGTAAAACTGAGTTTCTTCACACAAAAATACCACTTTAAATCTTGTGTTAGCCAGAGATGTGCTCATAAGTTTCTTGGAAATAAGTCATTCAGCATGAAAGAAACATAAAGAACAACTACCTAGCTCAAGAAATCGTAGTTGACTAAGACCAAAACGACCGATTAGTCGACTTATCGACTAAGAGGGGGCAGCCCTAGAGGATACCTCAATAAAATACAAACTACAGTACCATAAAAGACAGAAATCTCCCCACAGGTGCTGAGGGACTTGCTGCTGAGTAAGTCAACTGAGGAGAGACTAAGAGGAAGTGAGGAGTCCTGACAGAGCTGGGATGATGAACTCCTACACCCTTCTATTATCTCATACAAACAGTTGTCTTTTCAAGATCAGTAGATATCTGAAAAAGAGCTTCAGACAGAGAA
The DNA here is from genome assembly GCA_916701665.1 of Sebastiscus tertius. Lineage (NCBI taxonomy): Eukaryota > Metazoa > Chordata > Actinopteri > Perciformes > Sebastidae > Sebastiscus > Sebastiscus tertius. Next base: position 2,222 of record CAKAOH010041615.1, read on the forward strand.
TCATGAACACACAGAGATGACCACTCCATGGAGAATACACAGAGCATTGTTTTTCACCCATGCTACACTGATCAATACCAGAGTAAAGGCTTGAAATAGAAAGCCTGCGGGGCTTTATGAATAAGAGAAAGGCATGCAAATGAGATTCATTTTCAAATTAGTACCTTCTTTAAAGCGGCAGGCCACCAATTGTAAGGTTATTCATCACAAGGAATACAGTGCTACTACTAGCCTGTGGAAACAATCTGAACAAAGCCTTCAGAACAAAATGAAAACGGCCGGGAGAATTTTCTAGACTATAGGAAAAAAAACATTTATCTGCTTCTTTGTGTTGACATGAAAAGAGGCCGTCCGCTTAGTGTCGTGTCTCTGTTCATCTTTTCTCTCCATGCCCTTATAAATACATAATCTATAAGCTTGTTCTGGTTATTCATTATTACAAAAACAGCAACAGTCATAGCAACACACATAGCAACGCACAGCGAGCGCAGCAGCCGTGTGTGACGCTGTGACTCAATCTTCAGTCCAATACTCTAAATTTATTGAAAAAAAGATGGGGCTGTGTAGGAACACAACAATATTGATAAGAAGAAGATGGAGATGGCTTGGACATGTATTAGGGAAACCATCTAATGACATGACAAAAGTGGCATTGCGTTGGACACCAGAAGGAAAACGCAAAAGAGGGAGGCCCGAAACAGCCTGGAGGCGAACCATCGAAGCACAAATGAAGACGAGAGGATACAGCTGGAACAGCATTGAGAAGAAAGCAAGCAACAGACATGAGTGGAGGTCCTTAGTTCTTGCCCTATGTGCCACCCAGTGCAACAAGGAATAAGTAAAAAAGTAACTAAGTGTTTGAACACTGTTTGGGTTTTTTTGCAGCGCACACATGCATAGCAGACAGATACAGACCATGAGGAGATATTCACTGAATTGAACAGTTGTATAATGTCTTCTGTGGTTCTGGAGGGAGCCTTCCAAAGTTTAGACTTTTAGTTTAAGACTTAAACATTTTACCATAAAGCCTGTGTTACTGTACAAGCATGAGGCGTAGGGTTAAAATTAAGGATGTGGGCATTTAGGAAGTGGAGGGGTCGATTGAAAGACGCTATTGAGTTTCATCATGTGAAATCGATTTTTGGAGCTGGGTCAGAATATCTCAGCCTCCGCTGCTTTGATTTTCTACTTTTTTTAATTTGACTCCTGAGTCCCACATAGAAATGCAATGCTATATTGTATATGGCCTTTATTTAAAGCTGCAGTTGGTAACCTTGAGCAAATATGATGAAGTTATTTTTATAAAACTGTCACTATATCCTGTAGTGCATGAGACAGATAATCTGTGAAATAAAAATAATGTTCCTCTGCCTCCCCCTAGTGCTCCTAAAGACATTTGCAATTTTTTCCAGGAAAACAATCAGAGCCATAGAGTCTCTGGGCAGCTGTTAATCACTGCTCGAGAGCTGGCAAACTCCGATCAAACTGTCAAACTAGGCAGCGACGATCGAATATGAATCAATATTCTGTGACTGTAATTTCTATTTCTTGCCTCAAATGTTTTCAGAGGCATATTTTAGTGCCAAGATCTCTTCAGCCAAAGACCTGAGCACAGCAGATAAATGAAACGCAACCATAACCACACAGTAAAAAGCACATACAGCATTAGAGACAATCACAGACATCATTAAATACATTGCTGAACTACCCCGTTAATACCTGCCAGTACGGCCATTGACATATACTGTATATCTATATAGGATATCTATTGTGTCATTCATATTTGGTCATATAAAGGCATTTTGAATGGAATCAAAATATAGTTACAATTAAAAAAATGATTGAAATTCAGTGTATTGCCTATCACATACACATTTGACTTCTGTCATCGCTTAGCATCTCAAATGAAAAGTCCAACAACTCCTACCTAAATAACAAAAGAGGTGGTTCCTTTGCCTTACCCATATGATTGTGCTCTGATGAGCTGACTTCATTTGTAAGTGCCCTCCAAAACTACACAAAAATGATTCACGTGAGCCTGGTCTGATCAGCCACTGATACAACTAATGTTAGGTTAACTAAACTATTTGGTAAGGGGTAAGAAAGATTGTCAACATGGTTTGTGATCAAATATTTATTGATTGTATAAAACATGCATATAGAGAGAAACAAACTTCAGGAGAAAACAACAGACAACATATCCCCCCTGCCAGCCACGACCCTTCTCTCCAAAGAGGTATACGTGTATACAAAACTACTATACGGTAATGCAACTGAGCAAAAAAATAAGTTGGAAACACCACACCATAGAATGTGCTACCGATCCAAATTGGACCACCTCATGACAGCCGATCAGGTGTAAAAGTGGTATCAAAGTACAGTGGTTCTCAACCTTTCTGAGTCGCGACCCCCGAGGAAAAATCAGGTTGGTGTTCTGATTTTTGAGTGATTATTGTGAATGCCCTGATGAATAAATATAAATAATGCTTTGTTAGTGATGACAGCTGTTTAGTTTGAACAGCTAGCTTCTATGCGTTGTCCAATGTGCTCCAGGCACTGTGGATTTTTGATGCGTTCAGGGACTTTTTCTCTCCCCCTGACCTACCGGAAGTCCCCTGTCATTTCTGCACATGCACGCACATTTTGACTCAGTGAGTCATGGGGACATTCACACAGAACGCAAATATTACACAGCAAAAAATTAATTTCAATCTTTTTTTTTCAGAACAAGTTCCAGTTCCAAATTGTAAAAACTTCTGAACAGAGTCAGAGGTCAGGTGAACTGAACATTTTTCGTCATTCACTGAATTCATTAATGATAGAAAAATCTGAAGGCCGTCCATTATTTTGACAAGTTATCTGTCTGAGGAAAAGACTACTGGAAAAAATCATTCATCTGCTTCTGTGTGTTGATATGAAAAGAGAACGCGGGTCTCGGGTGTCGGGTCTCTGTTCATCTTTTCTCTATATGCCCTTAAAAATGCATAATCTATAAGCTTGTTCCGTTTATTAATTATTAAAAAAACACAAACACACAGTGACGCTGTGAGGCAGTCTTCAGTCCAATACTCTAAATTTATTATTAAAAAAGATAGGGCTGTGAATACTGGATTTTTTGCAGAGCACACACGCAGAACAGACAGCCTCACGGTCCGTGAGGAGAGATTCGGGTTTCTTGAAGAAACTGATATATTGGACTAAGGACCCACTAAATACCAGTGTTATTTAATGATAAATCTTTTTTTCCACATATTGTCAATTGGCACTGGTTTCAGACTTGCTATTACCAGCATGGAAGATAATTTGGAGACCAGTCTTTGGGTACCTACCCTTGAATATACATTGAGTAACGGATGCAACAGCTGTTCTTGCCTCCATGTGATTTCCATAAACACATAAGGCAGATCAGATTTACAAGTAAAAGAAACCATAGTTGACGGTTGATATGAGAGCAAGGTTAACCGCCGTCAAAGTCAGCCATGCTGAACTTCGCCCTAGCAGGTTCAGCGGGGATTTAAGAACACGCTACTTCGTCTTTGATAAAGATTTCATTATTCACATGGTCACAAGAGGTTACTCGTCAGGGAAACAGACAGCCGATGCTGCCATTCATTCTAATCACTGATCTTGCTATTTTGCACATCGAGGCTGTAGTGGTGATGGCAGACCCTGTAGAAAATTGATTCCAGTAAGGACCCTCTCGCACCAGGTTTGACGTACCCGTTGGTGACCCCCACACAGCGGAAGCCCAGACGCTTGTAGAGCTTGTGGGCCGTGGGCAAGTACGCTGTGGTTCCCAGGACAACACGGGAGTATCCATGTGTGACAGCAAACTCCAGAACCTTTCGTCCAAGCGCCGCGCCGACTCCACACCGCCGACAGTTCCGGTCAACAGACATCCGCCGCAACTCAACAGCAACTCCTGGCTTCTGCTGGCCGACTGCTGCTACGATACCCACCACTTTGTCCTCCAGCACTGCTACCCACAGACAGCGGTCTGAGGCGAAAGGCAAGGTCGCAACATGAACATGATGAATAAAGGATGAGAAGATGAAGTGAAAAAAGGAAAATCATTCAGTTTAAAGCATAATTCATTCAATACTTTTTTTTTTTATACAGTCACAGCAGAGCCCAGTCTCACGGCAAAGCGTGTAATCAACCCACCTGTCCATCGGAAGAAAGAGTGTCAGTGTCACGTTTTGCCTCACCAAGATGGGAATATTACACACCTGTACAAAGGTGCAATGTTTTATAGTTTGTCACAACCCTCTAGGGGGGGCCTGGAGCATGCTCCCCGGAAAGAAAATTTTGAACATATTAAAGTTAAATGCATCAATCTGGAGCATTTTGAGAGCAAAATTGCGAGGCTAGATCTATGAAGAACTTGGTGCTCTAGTCAACAATTTAATCATAAAGGTTGCATCTTATAAAAAGTGAGAAAGACCACTTATGGTCGGCAGGAGGAGACGTGGATGGGTCCAAAAACACAGGACTTTCAAGTTACGTTAGTGACGTTTGTCACCTGTTTTGGAGTGACAGTTGTCACGTGACATTTGTCACTTGTTTTCTGTACTGACATTGTTTCTGTACGTGTTTTATTTAGCTTACGTACTTATTTTAAGCCTAACCACGATGTTTTCCCTTAACCTAACTAAGTGGTTTTCTTGCCTGATCCTAAATCAGTGGCTTTGATGTCCCCTGATGGTACTGCACATTAATACAGGCGTGTAATGTTCACGTCTCAGCGAGGCAAAACGTGACACTGACACGCTAAACCGGACAGTCAGGTCTATTACATGCTTTGGCGTGATATGGGGTTGCACAGCAACAAGAGATAGTTGGCCTCCCCAACCAACCTTATCTTACTATCACAACAATGACTCAAAGATCTGTACTAGTGTGTCCATTATCAGACGCTGCTTTGAAGCCTCTGGACAGAAAAATCTTCCCAATAAGCTTTGTACATTTGATAAGCAACACAACGGCTAACTTTGTGTGATGTAATGCTTTAATCATGTGGTTCATTCATCAAAATGTTGACAATAAACCAAACCAAAAGAATGAAATGGCAATCCTATTATAAAGCTCAAAAGCTCTCTTCTCCAAGGTTAGAGCCAGAATGGACAATATAAGGCTACAGTGACTTAGCTTTAAATTTTGCACTTTTGTAGATGACTTTTGGCTAACAAAGCTTCCATTTGAAAGCACAACTTTCATGGTCATAAAGACAGTTAACAGTTAAGTTTTTTTTCTGCTGCAGAAATTATTTTCCCTCTCAAGGCCTTAATTGGATGAAATGTAAATTCTATGTATTGTTACAATACTAGGAAACAGGATATTATTTAGAAGTTTGTGGTTTTCATACATATACAGTATGTACAAACTGTAATTAGTTGCTGTGAATTGCTCTTTTGCTGCATTGAACTGGCCGTCATTTATAAGAATGTCAGACTACATTTTGGGTTCAAACACTCCTGGAGGCCTTATTTTATGATCAGAGGGCTAGTCTTCGTACTGGTATGCTTAATCAAAGAATAAAAGAGAAATTATTACAAGATTAAGTAACATTTTTCTTTCCTCAAGTCTGCTACTATTTCTGACTTACAGTGATGGTGCTTCACTGTAAGTCAGAAACAGTAGGAGTAGATCATTTTTCAGTACACACTACACGTGAAATCAAAATGAAACAATACCTGGTGAATTCAAGTAAAACCCTTCCATGTCTCCCATGTCTGTGCTCATGCCTTGCTCCAGGTAACGGTTTATCACACGTCTGCTGTAGAAGTAGCGCCCACACAGCACAACTGCAGGAAGCAGTACTATCACCCACCAACACATGGTGACAACAAAACATACAACTGTTGGAAGAAAGATATGGACAAGATGTATGAAAGGGAAGAAAAATATTAAGTTGTAGAGCTTTTAACTTTCTCTGTGGTTACGGAACAAAGTTGAGGCCTAAAGAGTGGCAACACAAGAGATTATTACATTATAACTGTAAAAAAAAAACAAAAAAAACAAGAATTAACAACCCAGAAAAGAAAAAATGTCTGTTTTTGTAGCCACCATTTATGGGTCTTAAAAAGAAAATATAGTCTCAAGGCTCCTAATCAGTGAGCTTGCAGCTGCCACCTTATTCTATTTTTTTTCCAAACTGCAGAAGCAATCACAGAAATATGTCATTTATGGAATAATCTTACCTGTCACAGCAGTATAGAGCAGGAGACTCTCAGGGTGATGTGTCAGGCCTCTGAAAGCGGTGTCTGCTACCATCTCCATCATCCCTTCATAAAAGATCTGCTCTATCTCCGGTTTGTCTGCCAGCTCGAACTCACGCACAACTAAAGTTGGATGTCCGTTTTGACATTTTAGCCCATTGCCATGTTTTTGGACATCCTTTCTATGTGTTTTTCCCCCCATATCAAACTTTTTAAAAAAACTAGTTGCTGAGGTCCAACCAACTGAAAACTTCCTTCAGTAATAATGCTTGTTTGTGCTGTCTGTTGTGCACAAGTTTCTCTATAACATCTGTTTTGAGAGAGTTTGGTGCCCCTGTTGTCTTTTAGAGCATTTGTCAACGAGGGTCCCTACAGATAAGATCCCCAACACCACTGGGGATGGCCACTCACACCCTCCTTATCAGCTCCCACATGTGAAAAGATGTGTAGCTCTCAGAGAATTTCAAAAAAGTTGTAATATTATGAGAATAACGTTGTGATATTACGAGAATAAAGTCGCAATATTATGAGAATAAAGTCATAATAATACGGGAAAAGTCAAAGGTTTACAAGAAAAAAAAGTCGTAATATTATGAGAATAAAGGTGTAATATTACGAGAATAAAGTCGTAATATTATAATAAATTCTAAGGTTTACTAGAAAGAAAAGTAATAATATTACAAGAATAAAGTCATAATAATACGAGAATAAAGTTGTAATATTATAATAAATTCAAAGGTTTACTAGAAAAAGAAGTCGTAATATTATGAGAATAAAGTCATAATATTACGAGAATAAAGTCGTAATATTATAATAAATTCAAAGGTTTACTAGAAAAAAAAGTCATAATATTACAAGAATAAAGTCATAATAATACGAGAATAAAGTTGTAATACTTTAATAAAGTCAAACGTTTACAAGAAATAAAAGTCATAATATTATAAAGTAGTAATTTTATGTGTTATTTTCTTTTTTTCTCGTAAAGTTGAGACTTTATTCTCGTAATATTCCGACTTCTTTTCTCGTAATGTTATGTTTATTTATTCATTCTGGAAATCTCAGATGTTTTTTTCCCTCAATTTGGCCCTAATACTCCGTAATACATTTGTTCCTCACTGCATTAGAATTATATACTATATACTTAGACTATAAGCTGTGTTACCTTCATCACAATGCTCAGATGTTTTGCGACTCCAGACAGGTTTTTTTGGGGGGGGTTGGAGGGTTTGCCTAAATTGGCTCTTTTGATAGTAAAGGTTGCTGACCCCTGGGTCTTGGGGGAACACAGCAGAGTCACATGCAATAGGATGGAAAAATTAAGAGAAAACCTCTGCCCAGTGAGCAAAAAATTAGGAAAATTGAAAATTAGGTAGGAGAATGAACTAAGAGACAAAACCAGCAGTGGCAAAAGAGCTCCTCCTGATATAGGGCAAAAGAACAAAATATTAAAATCTCAAATTATTTATCGCATCGGATAATAGGTGACTTTATACATTACCTCCGCCAGTAAAACTAGTTTCTTCGTTCCTGTTGTGAGATGCATGCATTATTACACATAGTGAGCTATGTGAACCAACGAATTAAAACATTGCTTACCAAACGGTGACCAAACTATTGGCCAAACAACAAACAACTCACTCTTCTGTACGCTTCATGTAGGGCTGTACAAGCAGGGAAAGAAGTAAAACTTTATTTAGATTCCGGAAAGCTAGTGTTATCTACAGCCATCTCTAGTCAGACTGCAAGCGGCGCCTGTAAAGATGCAAAGTATGTATCTAACATTACAGGACATTAAGGGAGACAGGTAAAGCCACATCTTTGCCAGATGTTTATCTCCCTCAACAGCGGTGACGGGGCAGCAAAGGGCAAGGTTCCCTGTAGGAGGGGCTGCTAGTTTTCAAGTTGTTTTTAATTTATTTTTTAATTATACAAAATTCAATTACAAACCCTTAAAGTGGCAGTAGGCAGTATATTTTTGGCGTCATTGGGCAAAAAATTCCACAATAACCTTTCAGCATATTGTAATTCAAGTGTTCTGAGCGATAACTAGACTCATGCACCTCCTGATGTCTCTGTTTTCAGGCTTCAGAAAATCTAGCCCTTGACGGGAGACTTTGACCAATCAGAGGTCATTTCAGAGAGCGTTCCTATTGAGCGCTCCTATTGGCTGTGCTCCGGCTGGTGGGCGGTGCTTAATATTTCCTCAACAGATCTCAACATGGCTACCAGGTCATTTTAGGATAGTCAGCATATTGTGACCGTTTTATAAAAATAACTTTTTTAAATCATATTTGCTCCATTTCTACCCACTTTAAGGCATATTTCAGTAGTCAAATACATCAATAGGTGTTGACACAGTACAAAGAAAATAACACACAAAACAAAACAAAATAAAACATTTTCTTGCTTTAACAAAGAGTAAGGGTCCTACTCATGCAGCATAAATAATTCCAATAATGACAAAAGTTTCAGGGCATTTTTGTCCGTTATGCATTGAAGAGTTTTTGCAAATATCTTGAGTTCACTCCATTCCATCCGTTGATATGGGGATTAAAGCTGCAGTGGGTAGAATTGGAGCAAATATGATTAAAATAAGTTATTTTACTAAAACAGTCACTATATCCTGACAGAAAATCATGTGTCTCTGTGTCCTCCTATGTGTCCTCCGTTGTCCTTTGGTGTCATCCGGTGCCCCTAATGGCATCTGCAAGATTTCACAGACCAGAGAAAAACAACCAATCAGAGCCGAAGCTGGAGCCTTGCCGTCTCTGAGCAGCTGTCAATCACTCACAAACTCTGATCAAACGGTCAAACTAGGCAGTGCTGATCAAATATTACTATTATATATTACTGTAATTCCTATTTGTCGCCTCAAATATTTACAGAAACATCTTGTAGTGTACTGTTTAGCTGTAAAATGAGAGAGTTTGCTCCATCTGGTGGGCGGTGCTTGATATTTCCTCAACTGATCTCAACATGGCTGCTGGGTCACAAACTTTCTCATAACAGATAGGCAGTAAAAAACATAATATAAAAACCCACAACTGGCATCGTCAAGATATGTCGCCCTAAAGTGCTGTCCCATTCATATTTAAACCATTTCAAGCCCTTGCAGCGTCTCACACTCCTTAGGGAGGACATTGGGACTAGGCCTTCTAAGACTTAGAAGCTAAGGCAATAAATGACAAGACACCTTAAGTAAAAGCCATGCTAAAATATAAGTCTTGAGGTTTCTTTAAAAAATGTCCCGAGTCCCTCAGAGCCTTAGGCAGACTGTTCCAGAGACTATAACTACTCACAATGCATTTTTGTCGAGGTCCTAGGGACAACAAGGAGGCCGTCAGCAGAGAATCTGAGGGACCTGCTAGGTACATACAGTATCTGAAAAGCATGTCTGTGTCAGGCCCTCTGCCTCATCCTAGCCAGCAGGCCCTCTCTCTCTCTCTCTGTGTGTGTGTGTGTGTGTGTGTGTGTGTGTGTGTGTGTGTGTGTGTGTGTGTGTGTGTGTGTGTGTGTGTGTGTGTGTGTGCTGTGCTTGATTGCAGGAGTGGATTCAGGTGTGCAGGGGTTGTGCTGCAGCTGCAAACCGTCATCAATCTACTCTACTACAAATACTGGTCTTCAACTTCACCACGCTGCCAGATCGTAGACTCTGTTCCCACAGTCAGTCTAGTTTAAGCCTGTTATCTGAAAATCTCTTGTTTGTTTTTATATGATTATCTCATACCGGTTTTCCTCTGCCTACAGCAGCACTCGGCCCAATTCCTGCCTCCATTCCACTCCTGTCTAGCATACACCTCTGGACCTCTGGACCTCTGGACCTCTGGATCTCTGGATCTCGGGACACAGCTCTAATCACATGATTGTCCATGATTAATCACGATTACTCGCAAATTAATCACAAATGTTTTTATTTGTTCAAAATGTACCTTAAAGGGAGATTTGTCAAGTATTTAATACTCTTATCAACATGGGAGTGGGCAAATATGCTGCTTTATGCAAATGTATGTGTACATTTATTGTTGGAAATCAATTAACAACAATAACAAATATTGTCCAGAAACCCTCACTGGTTTATGCATTTAGCATAACAAATATGCTCAAATCATAACCTGGCAAACTGCAGTCCAACAGGCAACAACAGCTGTCAGTGTGTCAGTGTATTGACTTGACTATGACTTGCTTCAAACTGCATGTGATTATCGTGGGTACCCATAGAACCCATTTTCATTCAGATATCTTGAGGTCAGAGGTCAAGGTACCCCTTTGAAAATGGCCATGCCAGTTTTCCAGTTTCCTCGCTAAAATTTAGCTTAACTTTGGAGCGTTATTTAACCACCTTCGCGACAAGCTATATGACATGGTTGATACCAATGGATTCCTTAGGTTCAAGTTTCATATGATGCCAGTATCTTCACTCTAGCTTTGAAACTGAGCCCGCAACCTCCAAAATATTGTGTTAATGTGTTAAAGAAATTAGTGGCGTTAAAGTGAATTTGCATTAACCTGTTATTATCACGTTATCTTTGACAGCCCTACTTTAAATGTTATGTGCTCTCTGTCTGGTTTTCATCACTACTCGGGCAGCTGGGTTCTGAACAAGCTGTAGGCAGTCTATTTTAGGTAGACCAAACAAAAGAGAATTACTATAGTCAAGCCTTGAGGTTGCATTCGTTTTTTCTGTCAGCCAGAGAGAGAGAAATGGTCTAACCTTGTATCAAAGATGATAAAATGACACTTTTGTGACATTGCTTATGTGGTCTTCAAAGCTGAGGTCAGAATCCAAAATGACCCTGACCTGGTCCTTGGTGTGAAGGGCTAAAGACTGAAAGTGTACAGACAGATGCTCTCTCTCGGATTTGGCCCCAAATAGTATGATACCAAGTTTTGAGGGATTCTCGTAAATATGAGGATATTAACATTTCCCAATGCTGAATAACAAGAGAAAATATGACTATAACTTGTCCAACACTGATCGTGAGTCACCTTTATGTACAGACTGAACCAGGATGCACAACATTTGGTAAGAATGCCTTCATTATCTCACCTGAACCTCAACAAATAGTTCAGGGAAATTCTTAATCCACCACTAAACTGCTCATTCTTAAAGAATTACAATGGCAAATGATAGAAGCAGGATTTGAATGAGTCAAATAAAGAACAAACACCAACTGTTTCTATGTTGTCTCAGAGCTTAAGAATGAGCCACAAAAGATAGTTTATCCATGAGCACTACAAAGGGATGTAGCTAATTTAATGCAGTCATTTAATAATAATTTCAACAGAATGAAAATAGGCCGTGGCGGTGACAGCAGAAGGCGATGGGCTGGGAGGGGGAGGAAGGCAAACTTGCGGGGGAGTGACTCACTTCTGGTCTGAGAGCCCTCAAAAGGTCTGCTGAGACAAAAAAGAATCAGCGAACACCAGACAAGACCAAGCGTGCCAAATGTGACATGAGGGTGGGATCAGTTGGATTCTATATTTAACGTGCGATGACGCCTTTTGGTTGTGATGCATGTGAATGATACTGACACAAATGTTGCAGAGTGTCTGGCATGAATGAGGAATGAGGGGCTAAAACAAGAGCTGGATATAAAAACTGGAAGGACCGTCAAACTTTTGACAACAGGAGCACTTTTTTAAGGATCACTACCTGGAACTATCCGAGTGTGATCTGACTGACAGAGCTCTGACAGGCACTTCACGAAAAACGTACCTGTCTCCTTTACATGCAAATGAGTAACAGCACTGTCTTCATCTTGACAAACCCGTTCCTACACAGGTAAAGCACAAACATAACTGTATAATACTAAAAGCAAAAATAATAAACATGAAGCTACATCGCTCGGTGGTTACGTCAAACTAAGACTCACTAATGAGGCAAACCTTAAATAGCTTTTAAAATGTTCCCTCAAAAATACACAACCACAAACACAAATACACCCACACACATTGTCTTCATCTCTTATTCCCTTTTGCAATATACATACTATGAGCACATGCTGCCTCCCACTCATTAACACTCACTTTTCCTATGATATGATACATATTCACCTCTATCACAGATATTCTCATTTATTTAACCGTATTGTTCTGCACTGCACACTGCTTATGTGTAATTGGGTCATTATGTACCTTTACATATTGTTCTCCGGTTGTTATAGTTACACAAAATTGATCTGGTTAGTTTATTTTGACTAGGAGAACCTCCGAACTCCAGGATGTGTGAAGAAGTTCAGAGTCCCTCGTCCTTCGTTTCTTATTCTGTGTTACTATAAATCCCTTTTGTCCCTTCCCCTCTCCCCTTTTGTACAATTATTCTGGTGGGTGTCATTTCTTTGGGCTCATTTATTATCGCAATCCGTCCCATTATTTCTTGTATTGTTTTGTTTATATTTTTGTTTCCTACAATGTTATAATGTCTATCCCAACCTCTCAATATATTGATTTCAACAAATTGGCATTTAAAACTAGTTGTTTTAAGAGTAAATGCTGCTAGTTTAAAGTTACGGCGAATTAAGCAAACTTCCGTTATGTATACTGTATTGGTTTGTGTAGGAGCTGGAGTATATTTAACATGGAGGTTCTGTTTCCCTATGTGTTTATCAGAATAAACAGAGGACAACTATAAAGAGATCCCGGTGTTACGGCGTCTTTACTATCTGACCAACATATTGCAAAAGTCCAACGGTCACATATGCAAATACAAAAACAATAATAAAAAAAACTATTGGTATGACAGAGAATTTCTCTGTTATGAAGTAACAAAAATATTGTCCTGATAATCAATTTTTTAATGTATTAAACAAACAAGATATAACCTGCTGTAGAGGTGCTGGCAGGCACATTTTGTGTCCTAAGCTAAGCTGGCTCTAGCTTCATATTCACCGCACAGATACGAAAGTGGTACCTTCTCAGGTAACTCTCGATAAGACAAGTGAATAAGCATAATTTTCAAATATAGTAAGGTATAGATAAAGGTGAGGTCATTCAAGCCTCTCCCCTGATTGGCTGTTTCATGATGCAACCACAATATGTCAGTCTAAAGTTAAACTGACATTATTTGACAGCACCTGGGATTCGGAGGGAGCGTTTGTGGTCAGATAGTCATTGCATCATCTTTTGGTCCTTGCCAGAGAAAATATCTGCTGCTTTTCATCATTTCTTTGTTTCAAGGTCAAACTGACTGAATATTTATCCTGTTAGTCCATGATGTCATTTAAAGTGATAGTTCAGGTCTTTTGAAGTTGTTTTGTTTGACGTACTTATCCATAGTCAGTGTATTACCTGCAGTAGATGACGGTCGGCACACCCCCAGCTTGGAGAAACAGACAGGAGCACCAGCATGGAGGCTAAACAATGTACTGCTGTGGATGGGGCAGCAGCAAAACATATTTTAGCCACCTAAAAAAAGGCCCACCTAAATAAATCAGTTTAAATGTACGCTATATTTAGAATATTTTCACTGCTTTACCTTGCCATCAGACAGCTACCGATCGAGGCAGCGGTAGACCAGCAACTCCTGTGTTTTGCGATGTAAAATTACTCTTTTTGTCAAAGGAATCAGGTGGCTTTGAAGAGAGCATAGCTGGATATAATGGCTTTAGTTTCCCGTCGGAAAGGTCTGTCTAATAGCAAGGTAAAGCATTGAAAATATTCTAAATATAGCGTACACTAAAACTGATATTGACTTCTTCAGGTGGGACTTTTTTTTAGGTGGTTAAAATATGTTTAGCTGCTGCCCCCATCCACAGCAGTACATTGCTCTGCTTCCGTGCTGGTACTCCTATCTGCTTCTCCAAACTGGGGGCATGGCAACCGTCATCTACTGTAGGTAATACCAACTTGTTCTCATTCCCAGGGCGACACATGGCTTTGTCACGGACGTTTGGTATCGCAGCACAAGGCACCCTTTAGCGCCGGTATGAAAGACACTGGGCGTTCCATTAACTACAATGTAAACCCGTCCGCGACAACAGTTAACACTCCGAGAATGTGCGCCAGGAACCTGGCGGAAACTGGTAGTTTAAAGAGTGAAAAGACACACACCGGGTGGGCGTGAAGGGAAGTGGATGGGTTCATCAAATGCAAGGCTTTCATCCAGGAGGCTGCTGTTCGTGTCCCGTGTTCACAACGAACAGTGTCATTTTCACTTTACAAACATAGTAGTTTTAAGCCCAACCATGTAGTTCTTTCCTAAACCTAACTATAGTGCTTTCGTTGCCTAATCCTAAAGTGACGCCAAGGGTAACTATAGGCCTAGTTATTTTGATGCCAATCATAAAGTGATGGCAAGGGGCGTGACAAAGCAGCGGTATGTGGCGAGTTGGGATGAGAATGTCTTGGTAATACACTATGGATAAGCACCTCATACAACCCCACTCCGAACTATCCCTTAGTGTTAGTGCAAGTTAGTCTCTGACTAATTTGCCACTTGGATCTTCCATATCTGGTGATCCCTCAGACATATTAAGATTTTTTTTCTTATTTTTTATCCTATAGTGTTGCAGTGGCATGAGTGATAGCTGGTTTTTAACCTAATTTAGCTGGTGACTCAGTAAACTCAAAAGGCCCCCACAGCTAAAGCCATTATACCAGAGAACATTTTCTTTATGCATTAAATGTGAACCGTGCAAACTGGGCACTGTCATCCCTAAAACCTTCCCACAGAGGATGTAAATACACCGTAATTTATATGACAAAATCTAACTAAGCAACCCACACTTTTGAAAAAGAACAAACAGTTTCAGAACAGTTTGTCAAAACTAAAAAATAAGTGAAGTATCCTGCAGGTCTAGACTATTCAGATTGGTCTGTTTGGCCATCAAGGATTTTTCAGCAGTGGCCATACTGCTGAAGCTATACAGAAACACACTTTAAAAAAGCTATTATTCAAGTGTTTGTCTGATCAAACTCAAAAGCAAAATATCCCCAGGCGATTCAAGAGCAAGTGAACTCTGCCGCCGTTTAAGACTTAAATCATTTATGCTAATTTCTTTGCTCTGACTGGAAAGCAGAAGAGAGAACTGGATGAGAGCCAGGATCATAGCCTCTTCAGAGTAGAGGAAGTTCTCTCACTTACACTGGAGGGAAACAACTGGCCTTGATATGTTTGTTAGCAAGTGCTGCACTGAGTCAAATCCCAGGATGGACCAGGCTGTTCATATTTGTGTTGAGTGGGCTACAGTGTGGAGGCCTCTGTCCTGGTCCGTCATTTCCCTGTTCCCCCACCAAGCCTCTGGTAAAGCTGTGTTTGCTGCTGCTTCCTGGTGAGTATTAGTCACAAAGTAATACACAGTGATGTGTTTTTATTAGGGCTGACAATCGCTAAAAATATCTAATCACAACTAATCACATGATTGTCCATAGTTAATCGTGATTAATCGCAAATTAATCAAAAGACATTTTTTTATCTGTTCAAAATGTACAATAAAGGAAGATTTGTCAAGTGTTTGATGTTCTTATCAAAATGGAAGTGGACAAACATGCTTGCTTTATGCAAATGTCTGTATGCATTTGTTATTGGAAATCAATTATCAACACAAAACAATGAAAAATATTGTCCAGAAAGCCTCACAGGTACTGCATTTAGCATAAAAAAATATGCTCAAATTAATACATGGCAAACTGCAGCCCAACAGGCAACAACAGCTGTCAGTGTGTCAGTGTGCTGACTTGACTATGACTTGCCCCAAACTGCATGTGATCATCATAAAGTGGGTATTTCTGTAAAGGGGAGACTTAACCTCCTTCGCAACAAGCTATTATGACATGGTTGGTAACAATGGATTTAGGTTTTTCTAGTTTCATATGATGCCAGTATCTTCACTCTAGCAACCTCCAGAAGACTGATTGTGTTAATGATTGGCTTACTCTGATATTCTTACCCTGAACTTACCCAAACTCACTCCTCATGCCTAAACCAACCAACCAAGGCAATGAGTAATCAGAGGCAGAGTAGGGCAGGTCATGCCTTTGCCAACTGGAAAAAAAATTGGGAATGTCAGATGACCCACCTGCATAATAGTTAGCCATGTGCTTCTGTTTGTTGCAGGGAGAGTATGTATTTTAGTAGCAATGGGCATTCAGAGCCATCAGCGTTTGTTTTCAGGATAACGGGCTTTCGGTCCAATGGGACAATTTGGACTATTGGGGTTACAGAATAATAATCTGTTAGAACAATGGGCATTTCCCATGTACTCCTGTTGTAAACTTGCCTTTTGCAATGAACTTGCATCACCATTCCCCAAATCACAGATATCCCACCGTTGAGGTTTCTATGAAATCGCGGATATCATCCACTGTGCTCAATAACAGCAGAATCTTGCCATGTCTCAACCCAATCATGAGTAAACTCTATCAAGTAGAACTTAATCAAACTGTGTAAATGAGCCATATTCCTCAATTTATCTGTACTCCACACACCGTTTCCTCATTCTAACATGAATTTCACATGATAACACTATACTGTAGGCTAAGTTTTAACGTTATAATGTGAAACGTTTCATGTTATAACAAGAAAAGTTTCTTGTTATAACCTGATAAGTTTTTATGTTGTAATAACGTGAAAATATCTTGCTATCACAATAAACTTTTCATGTTATAACGTGATACTGCTCTGTTTTTCTTTTTCTAGCGTGGCAGCATTATGCTTCCGTACATATAAACATGATTTTTTTAAATAATTAAATATAATATAAAATAATAATAATAATAAGCTAAAATGATCTCACAGAATATTTGAGGACCCAATTAATGTCCAGGGAGGTATAAAAATCAGATTAAGTGGTCTTCTGATATTTAAGTTATTAGAAAATTATATAATAATTGGCTTATTTGGAAACAAAAGGCTTACAAATGACTGTATGAACACCACAAATTGTTTGTGATCAACAAAGATTGGATCATTTGATGGACCCAAATAAGTAAAAGCGCCTCCAGCCGTCTTGCAGTTTTTTATTTATAAATACAATCTATGTTCATTCAGTTGAATCAAAAGAAAAAAAATGAAGAAACAACAGTGCCATAGAGACATGAGTAAAAATGACTGCTGACTGAAGTGACACCTCGGTGGCACGGCCAGTCATCACCGGTGGAACAGAACAGAGCAGATCGTACCCGAGGATGACAGAGGAGGCAGAGATGCAGAAGAAAAGAGGAGGAAGAAGAGGGTGAGAAAGGAGGGAGTTGAAGAGAGAGAGAGAGAGAAAGAGAGAGAGAGAGAGAGGGAGAGAGAGAGAGAGAGGTGGGAAGATGTGCACAGTTTCGTTCTGTTCTGCAGCAGTTATTAGGAGGATACAGGTAGAGAGGCTCCATGTGAGTCCGAAAAACGTGGACTTGAAGACAGAGCGAAAGAAGGGGGCAGCGATCTTTATGGAGTTGTTTTGGTTCAAGCTTGTGATGTAGTTGGTCTGTGACAGTTTTAATCAGTGAAGCACAGAGGGAGATTAGGACATAGAGGAGTGGGAACTGCGGGTAGGAGGACTAATGTATTGGTGCTGTGTCATGATTATATGAGATAGTGTGATCAGACATGCCCACCCCCTTAGTTTCCAGAAATATTTTCCCTGAGCTTTTTAGCCTCTGGCAGTTATAACATTAGCCAAAAGAATTTACTGCGGGACAAACCGAAGCTTCCTCAAAATCCTGAAATAGTCATATGTGTCATATAGAGTTCGATTTCAAATCACTGTGTATCCACTTTGGGAGGAAGTGTGGAAGTGTTTGTCCTTGACACTTACTTGTCTATCCATGTCATGTCTCATTCTGCAAGTCCTTTTGCAGCAACCTGCAATTTGTCCTGGTCAATCCCGATGTGTACCCAGGCCAACTGGGACGCATATTATACCTTAAAGACCCTGGAATAGATTTTCTCAATTTGATTCTATGTGAAAAAATGTTGAACGTTTGAAGGTACAGTTGAATTCAATTAAATTCAATTTATTTTTATATAGCGTCAAATCATAACAGAAGTTATCTCAAGACGCTTTTCATATAGAGCAGGTCTAGACCATACTCAACAAGAGATCCCCCGTGAGCATGTATTCTTGTTCGACAGTGGCAAGAAAAAACTCCCCTTTAATGGGTAGAAACCTTGGCCAGAACCAGGCACTGGGTGGGCATCCATCTGTCTGGACCGGTTGGGTTGAGAGAGAGAGAGAGAGGTGAAACTGTGTAAGATTTGATGACATCTAGTGGTGTGGTTGCAGATTGCAACCAACTGAGTTTCCCACCGCTCACTCACGGCGGCTGGCAGTACCACGGTTTTGCACTCTGCGCCTCAGTTTCACAAGCGTGTCGGAGAACTACGTTGGCCTTCAGGTAACGTAAAAGAGCCAGTGTTTGGTTTGTCTGTTCTGGGCTACTGTAGAAACATGGCGGAGCAACATGGCGAAGAGGATCCGCTCCCTATGTAGGTATGAAGGGCTCATTCTAACGGAAACACAACGATTCTTAGTTTTAGGTGATTATACACTAATGAAAATGAATCTTTTTTATGAATATTATATTCCATTTCTACTAATAGATCCCCTGAAAGATTACACACTGTGCCTTTAAGCACTTTTTGTTATGTATTAGTGTTTCCGTTTGCACTCACTGTGGGAAACGGTGATGTCACGTACTTTCATGCACCAATCAGGATTTAAAAACTTTTGAATCCAAATGTGAAGACAGTCCTTGGGTTGTTGTCTTAGGGACGTCAGACCAAGGAGGGGGACTGCAAGAACTCAGACTGGACAGCTTGTGTTATCTTCTTTCTGATGCCAGTGGAGATTGAGAGTGAAGACAACATGAAGCACGTCTTTTAAAAAGCTTCTCATTTTCAGCTTTACAAATCTAGAAGCCACCCCTACTGCCAACCTTCTGCTCACCCCAATCACTGCTCTCTGTCACAGTGGCTGAAAAACCATAAATACAGCAACTGCACGGAATAGATTATTCGGTAGCAAAACGAGCCAAACCATTCCACCGTTGCTCAAATTACAAAGTGAATGAAAAACTGGGGTGCACCCAAAGCTTCTCCCACATTGCTGAGCTCATCTAATTAGTGAGGACACCCATCCTGAGAAACTTGTATCAGTTACTGCACAGCTGCCTCTTTCCCATCACAGTTCCATACCTCATCCACATTCCTGAAAATACCTAACCAGCACTTGCTCTCAGGCACTGATTTATCTGCACCATATTCTTATACTTTGAATTCACTGCTGTAAGACTTAACTTACTTGAGACTTCAAAATGGCAGTCCACAAACCAATGGGTGACATCACATCCACACTTATATACAGTCTATGGTCAATTCCCAAATAAAAGAGAAAGGGAAACCAGATTTCATCAGATTCCTAAAAGTTTTCTTTTTAAAAGGATCTTTAATTTTCTAGAAATTGAAATGAGAACGTTTTCTCTGGTAGGTGGGCGGAGCTTGGTTTTTGCTTGACTGTTTTCAACATGACGACCAGGTCACAAAGTTTCTCATTTTACTGCTAAACAGTACACTACAAGATGTTTCTGAAAACATTTCAGGCGAGAAATAGGCATTACAGTAACAGAATCTCGATTCATATTTGATCAGTGCTGTCTAGTTTTCAGTTTGATCGGAGTTCATGAGCTTCGCGAGCTGTGATTGACAGCTGCGTTAGAGGCTCTGATTGGTTGTTTTTCTTCAGACGTGGTGGAATCTTGCAAATGCCATTAGGAGTACTAAAAGGAGACAGAGGAACCTGATTTTACTCAGATTATCTGTCTCATGTACTACTGTCAGAATATAGTGACAGTTTGAGCAAATATGAACAAATGTATTTGTATTAAAGTTACCAACTGTAGCTTTAAAGAACCAATGCATAGGATTTGGCTGCATCTAGTACTTGGTTGCAGATTGCAACCAACTGAATAGCACTCCGCTCACTCCCTCGCTACCCTTCAGTTTGTCTTTGTTCCCCTTTCTGTCATGCCCTCTCTCCTGTTAATTTTCTCTGTTATTATCTCTCTTAAGCCCATTGCTGCTGTCCTCCTCCTATCCTCTCACTATCATCTCACTTTAAATGACAACCTGACGGATGATGTCTGAATCCCTCTGAGACATCTGTATGCGAGTGTGTCCCATCTGTTTGCTATGTGTTTGTGCTGGTACATGTTTGCATATGCGTGTGTTTGATACAGTCAGCCCTCTGTGTGGAGTGTTTTTCTAGCATACATCAATACTTCTGCAATAGGATAGAATTTTGTAAAAATATATTTGCAGGGGGAACAGGATCACAGCAGAGTTCATGATTTACGCAATTCCTCAGACACACCAAAATACACACTGAAATGCAAATGTCTTGGAAAACATGCAGATATTTCGGGGGCCACCTGGTGTGAGAAAATCTGGCAAGTCTTATGCAAGCAGAAGTGTATTATTTTGTTTGCATTTTTGTAAGTGTGTGTGTAGGTATGCATGTGCGTGGTTCCCACTTGTGTGATGCAATGCTGAACGTCTGTCTCCCAGTGGGCCTCTCTCAAGGCGTACCAGCAACGCCAAAAGCTGCCAACGAGGGTGCGTTCGCACGTGTGCATGCGTGCACACTTAAGCCTTCCAAATGTTCTCGGCTGCAAAGAGATCCAAGTACATGACTCAGACGTCACACCTCTTCTGTTGCTATCTTTCTGTCTCCCTCTCATTTACTCAAATTCTCATTTTCAGCTCATTCTGTCAACAGCAAGCTCTGTTTTCCAGCCCATATTGGCGTTATTGACTTTTCACCTCTTTCTGTCTTCTTTATTACACAAACACATACTGATAAATAGTCTGTTCTCACTACAAAAGGGTCTCTTCTGTATCGTTTGACATTATCATGCATGTTTATCTGTAGTGGGTGGCATAAAAAACATCACAAACGGCATCAGATATCCCCATAGAGATAAAGTGTAGAAACATTATGAGCTTCATTACAGCCATAGACTGTGTATAAGAAGTGGACGATGTCACCGTGACGTCAGCCATTGGTTTGCGGACTGTCATTTTGAAGCCTCGAGTTTGGCATTTTGGCCTTCGCCATGTTCGTTTTTTGCAACCAGAAGTGACACTAGAGGGTGCAGTTAACTAAGTACAACCAAAAAGGTTATAATTAACTTTCATGAACTGAAAGCACACTGTGAAAGGGTTAAAGTTGTAGGACGAAAACACGGACAACTCCCAGACCAGACAACATCGTGGTAGCGACCTGTCAATCACAAGGTAGCCACACCCCAAAAGCATCCCCTGCTTTATGGTCTATTTGACTCTAAATGGGACCATAATTTACTAAATGAACATCATGCTTTACTGAAGAAGATTTAAAGACCATAAACTCATGTTTACAGTGTTTACTGAGTAAATCAAGTGAGAGGTAGGCTCATTTTCTCATAGACTTCTGTACAATCAGACTTTTTTTTGCAACCAGAGGAGTCGCCCCCTGCTGGCTATTAGAAAGAATGCAAGTTTAAGGCACTTCAGCATTGACTTCACCTCTTAGACCCAGAGGTAGCCCACTGATTACAGCCCAATGGACCTGGTACAGGGTCCACCTCTGTGGCATATAGTTACAAAAACTTGCGATGGAAGTTGGTCTATTTATAAAAGATATGCATGTTATACTGTTTTGTAGACATGGGGTCTTCAGCTTTCATAATCTGTAAACCAACTGTATGTTGTCCAAACTATGTCTTATGACGAAGTATTTCAATAAGAAAGATGGACAGATTTAACTTTCGTAAATATACAAGCAAGTTGTGTTCAAAAGAAACGGGATAATGTCTCTTCAGTCTACAATAACAGCATGTTTGGTATCGTTGGAAAATAGAAATTCTGAGCTTTCTAACGCACCTAAATGTATGATTCAAACTCACAGCATCCGCAGTTAACAGGGAAACGACAAAGTCAAACATCACATTTCACAGTCACACTGACATGAATTTATGTTCTTGCCGAAATATTTGACTAACGCATGTATTATTTTCGCCCAAAATGGCAGATTTTAGTCACTTATGGTTCTATAGCCAAGTTCGGGCCAAGGGAAGTCAGAGTGAGCCTCAGGGAGGAGTCAGCAGATAGCTGACTGACTTGCATCAGTGAGAATTCTGCCTGTTTGTGGCCACATGGTGGCTGTATCAAAGCACTTACACCAACAATCATTATATCATTCCCTTGAGCTTGCTTACAGGAATCTATGGATACCTCACAGAGCACTGTGGGCACTTCCATTCTCCATTTATCTGCTGTATATCATGGAGCTTTTCAGTCATACATGAATATTGATCAGTATTCACTGTGTTTATTACTGTTTCAACGTTTTTCGGAGATTTATGTTATTTCAACACATTGTCATCCCAACTCGTCACATACTGCCGCTTTGTCACGCCCCTTGTCCTCACTTTCAGATTAGGCGTCAAAACCACTATAGTTAGGTTTAGGAAAGAACAATATGGTTGGGCTTAAAACTACTGTTTGTACAGTGAAAATGACACTGAATGTTGTGAACAGGGGACATGAATGAACACGCATATTTGCCCACTCCCATGTTGAGAGGTGTATTAAATGCCTGACAAATCTCCCTTTAAGGTACATTTTGAACAGAGAAAAATTGTGTGATTAATTTGTGATTAATTGCAATTAACTATTTTAATCAATTGACAGCCCTAATAAGAATACATTCAGTTGCATCATTATCCATGGAATCTTTGTTATAATGGTGATATTGCCTTTGCAATTTAGATTATATATGAGGAGCAGGATAAAAACCTTATTTTTTCCTTTATTGCATCTCCATTTACTCTGGAATGGTAAGAAAAATATTTTTACTTACAATGGATGTATATTTCTTAGCTTCTTACCTTTCAAAGGAGACCAGAAATATGCATATAAGCCTTGAAGTTGAGGAGCTAGACCTGGTTCATTTTAGGTATTTTATTTTCTGCAGGACTAGGGCTTAAGTGGTATTAAGGGGCTGTTTGTTGTTCTGAGCTGCATTTTATTGTACAGGTGTTGCTTTTAATGTGTCCACCCTTTGTGTATGTGTCCATATGTTCTTGTATGTGCATCCATTCATATGCATAACTTAGAGATAACAAGCACCGTCGGTGCTTCATGCCTGCACACAAGATCAAAAGTCTTTTTCTCATGCTTGTAGCAAGCAACCTTTGTTCTCATCTCTTTGATATGGAAAAGATTCAGATTCCAACCTGCTGCGAAGGAAGAAGAACAAAAGGATGAAAATGAAAAATATGTGTGTACTTACTAGGGTTTTTTATGGGAAGAAATTGCAATAGAATAATGTAAATAATTTAAAAAGAAAACATGCGTAAAAGAAGTTTTGAAGCTGATCATAAACAGAGATAGAAGGATAGAAGATAGAAGTGACACATTTCTAGAAACCTCTGTGAATGAGTGAGAGAAAATTCATGAGTCAGAGGAGCCTGTCAGCTCATGTTGGAGGTTACAAGTTAGAAAGAAAGACAAAGTGAAGAGATGTAAGGAGAAGAGCAGAGGACATGACGTCAAGGGTGCTTTAGAGAAAGAGGGTAAGTGTGAAAGCAAGAACGCAGAGGCCTGGTGACACCATGTGAAAGAGATGTCACATTTGTTATATAGGATTCTGAGAGGATGCATAAATTCAACTCCGGAACACATAAAAGGGTGAATAACATGCAAATTGCGTATGTGCATGAGAGAGTGAGAAATTGTTTGCATGGTTGTGAATATATGTGTGTGTGTTTGTGTGTGTGAGGAAGAGAAAAACAGAGGGATGTGGGGCCCAGCAGGTGGAGGCAAGTTGTGACAAAGTGGTGACGCACTTGTTCAAGCTCGCAGCAGCCATGCCCCCTCCCCATCTCTGTTGTGAGCCCTCTCTCCTCATGAATAAGCTGGGAGTCATTAATATTCATCTATTCAAAATACTGTAGCTTCCACAGATACGTTCGCATCCCGCCCCCGACTGTGTCCGACGGTTGAGTGACATGGACATCATCCAATGGAATCCACACAGTTTGTATGTACTCGACGAAGAAGGTGCGTCATGGAATTTTTCTGCCTCACAAAAGCTTGGAGACCAATTGGAATGAGAAGGATGAGCTGTCTGATGTGCTTGTTTCATCCTTATATAGGCATGACAAGCTATGATTCTACCGAGTGAGCTCCGTGCCACACAGTGTGAGTGTGTGTGTGTGTGTGTTTGCAGTGTGAGTCTATGTAACAGCTTTGAGTTTGCTTTGTTGTCTGTTTGCTGAGAGGAAAGTCTGGTACAGACATACTGTTGGACAAAGTGAAAACTAGCAAGGATTTGGACCCATAATTGCATAACAAAATGATATTTTATTGAAGATGTATACCTCCCTACTAAACTGTGCATGTGTCTTCCTTTGCCTACCAAATTTACCTGCCTTCCTAAAAACTCTATGCAGGACGCAAAGTTCCCATGACAACAACAAACTCAAATGCTACTTATTTACTGCTGCAAATTAACTATAAAATGTCAGCAAAAACAAACTATTAGCTGCTGAACAGCTGGCAGAGTTGTTAAAGCAGCAGAAGGTGAGAGTGAAGCAAATATGATTAAAAAATATTGTTTTTATAAAACGGTCAACAATCATGTGACTCTGTGTCCTCCGGTGCTCCTAATAGCATCTGCAAGATTTCACAGATCGGAGGAAAACAACAAATCAGAGCCGAGCTGGAGCCTTGCCGTCTCTGAGCAGCTGTCAATCACTCGCGAACTCCAATCAAACGGTCAAACTAGGCAGCGCTGATCAAATGTGAATCAATATTCTGTTGATGTGTGTATTGTTTAGCTGTAAAATTAGAAAGTTTGTGACCCAGCAGCCATGTTGAGATATGTCGAGGAAATACCAAGCCCCGCCCACCAGCCGGAGCAAACTTTCTCATTTTACAGCTAAACAGTACACTACAAGATGTTTTCTGAAAACATTTGAGGCGAGAAATAGGCATTACAGTAACAGAATATTGATTGATATTTGGTCAGCGCTCCATAGTTTGACCGTTTGATCGGCGTTTGCAAGTGATTCACAACTGCGTCTGCTGAATGAACAGCCAAAAGGAACGCTCTCTCAATGAAATGACCTGTGATTGGCCAAAGGGCAAGATTTTTTAAAGCCTGAAAGCAGAGCCATGAGGAGGTGCAGAAGTCTAGTTTTCTCTCAGAACACTTGAATTACAATATGTTGAAAGGTTAATATGAAGTATTTGCCCAATGATGCCAAAAATATCTGCCTACCCCCACTTTAAAGACCACTGTTTTTTGGCAAATGTTGCCTACATACGTCACAGGATACATACAGCCCTCAAAGGCCAGCAAGAGACAATACAACTGTTTTCTCTTGTATTGAGCCATGCAGATAGTTTGGGTTTTATGTGGTGGGATTGTGAGATATCCACCTTTGGAATGGAGGTGAATGGAATTTTGTTTCCACACAGAAAAGTTACATTCGAGAAATTCATTAGCATTGGGTATCTTGGTCTCTCTGGATAATAATCATGTGAACCAGCAATTGTGCTTGGCCCTGGTGCAAATTTTTTTCCTGGGCCCTCGCCCCAAACACAAGCGCACGCTCGTGTACACACACAAACGTACACACACAACCACTCCAGACAACTGCTATGCTACCATTAAAAGCTCACCATGCAACGCCCATCTTGTAAACCAGACCAACCACGGACAGCAGCCGGAGTGCAAAATTTATCAACACTAACTTAACAGCCTTCCTTGAACTCAGCAGCCAATTGTTATCACAGACACAGATTAAAAGTAGGTGCGCATTTTCTAACATATGAGTCATAGCAATTACAGTGCTATAGATTTAAATCTCTGATCCCACTCCATAATAACAAAAAGACACCAGGACTCACCCATTAGAAGTTTATCGAGCAGGTCTGGTGCTCTGCAAAGTCATTAACAACACTACTTAAGAGACATGTTCTTTTTTTATTGGAATGTCCTGGCTGTGAGGACGCAGTGCGTTTTGAGCTGAACTTTTGTCAGACACCCAACTGTTTCTATTTATTCCTGTCTCTCCCCTTGAAATCGCCCAAATGGACCAGGAGCGGCTGATTGGTGAAGTTGAAATGAGGAGGTATCTTTACGATACCTCCTCATTTCACTACGAAAAACCTAAATAAGGTGGCAGCTGGCTGGAGGGAAATCACCAGAGAGCTGAAAGTTTCCTACTGCTGTTGGCTATATTGTATGTCATTTCCAGTAAATATCACAATATTAAACATGTGTTTTCTGTGTGAAAAGAACAAACGTAGGAAGATAAGTGGTTATGTCTCCAGTCTGATCTCAAGCACACAGGTGATAGTTAGCCAACGCGGTTTGTTTATATGACGTAACAGAAATGCATATAACGGATTCAGTATGGATTTTTGGGCCCCTGACAGCTTCTGGGCTGCACCGGTTCACCGTCCATATTTACGCTACTGATGTGAACAGTTTTCATCGGAACTACTTTCTACTGAATATATAGTCCCTATAAAAAAAAAACGGTCCACAGTACGGTTTGTGGATTAAAAACTATAACCTGGATATTGTTTCTGGAAATAAAATGTGCATGTTTTTAGCCATGCTAGCAACACGGCTCTATGGATGGTAGGGATGGGGGATACCAGACTTGTTTAATTTGATACGATACTGATACTTTTTGTTCCAATTTGGGTCTCATAATTTCTTGAATTTGTATGGGATTTTTTTTTAAATAATATTAATTTTTAGAGAAAAACAAACAACAAACAAACAGATCATTACACTTAAATGCAAATCATGACATGACACATAACTGTAACAGCGTGGTTGTGTTGGTCACTCTAACACGTACAGCACTCCCAAGCTGATCCCACAAGAGTTGAATTGGGTTGAGGTCTGGACTCTTGGCAGGCCGTTCCATTCTCTCTACTCCCACATTGTGGAGGTAGTCTGTGATAACCCTGGCTCTGTGGAGGCGAGCGTTGTCATCTTGGAGAATGAAGTTAAGTCCAGACCTCAACCCAATTCAACACTTGTGGGATCAGCTTGGGCGTGCTGTACGTGTTAGAGTGACCAACACAACCACGCTGGCTGACCTGCAACGAATCCTGGTTGAGGAATGGAACGCCATCCCACAGCAACGTGTGACCAGGTTGGTGACCAACATGAGGAGGAGGTGCCAGGCTGTTGTGGCTGCGTATGGATCTTCCACCGCTACTGAGGCTCCTGACCGTGTATTAAATGAATAAAGTGTAAAATAGCCAATATGTCTTGTTTGTTCCTTGTTACTGATAGAGAGTTCAATCATCCAATCCACCAAACAACTCAAAACAAGAGTCAATACCAACAGGAGAATACACTGTTTACCATTGGCAGAGCATTTTGGCAAATTGTTCTTGGCGCTCCCCACACAATCAGCTGTGCTGATCATCCCACAAATGCATGATCCTTACAAGTTGGACATCATTGTGAAGGTAAATAAACAAGCTTTCCAACAATGTAAAATACAATGACCATTAGCATTGTAACAACAGAGAAATAATCGACCAAACACAAGTTTCAGAACTTTTTCTTCCCAGTTTATAATCTTATATGTCTTTTATTTTTTAAAGGAATCGATACCAAATGAGTAGCTTGGACTTTTAGGTTGGGATCAGTTTTAAAGCTAGAGTGAAGATACTGGTGTGAAACTAGAAAACCTAAGGAATCCATTGGTACCAACCATGTCATACTAGCTTGTCGTGAAGGAGGCTATATAACGCTCCAAAGTTAACGCAACATTTTGGCGAGGAAAAACTGCCATGGCCGTATTTAAAGGGGTCCCTTGACCTCTGACCTCAAGATATGTAAATGTAAATGGGTTCTATGGGTACCCACGAGTCTCCCCTTCACAGACATGACCACTTTATGATAATCACATGCAGTTTGGGGCAAGTCATAGTCAAGTCAGCACACTGACACACTGACAGCTGTTGTTGCCTGTTGGGCTGCAGTTTGCCATGTTATGATTTGAGCATATTTTTTATGCTAAATGCAGTACCTGTGAGGGTTTCTGGACAATATCTGTCATTGTTTTGTGTTGTTAATTGATTTCCAATAATATATATATATACAGACATTTGCATAAAGCAAGCATATTTGCCTACTCCCATGTTGACAAGAGTATTAAATACTTGACAAATCTTCCTTTAAGATACGTTTTGAACAGATAAAAAATATGCGATTAATCTGCCATTAATCATGATTAACTATGACCAATCATGCGATTAATCAGGATTAAATATTTGAATCGATTGACAGCCCTAGTAAATTGTCAACACATTTTCAAGTTTCTCTTTACGTTTAGGCTGAAATAATCAGATGTACACAACAATTTGGGGTTCAATGTGCTTGGATCAAACTAAGTTATCTTAACAATCTTATATCTACATGTGATGCCCAACAACAGTAATAATCATTATTACTTAATTACCATCAGAGCTGATGTGATTTTCTTTTTTGATTACTGTCAGCATATTGGAAGAGCAGGTGTTATTTATTTCATTGGAGGGTCACTGTGCTTGAAATTGGTGAATAGCAATGAAGTTAACGCTGCTCGTGCTCTGTTTTCATCCCCACACTTCCTGTTCTCCATTATTCTCAGCTCAACGGTTGCATGGTTGAGAAAGCTGGACAACTGCCCAGAGGACTTACACAATGGCAAGTGTGTGTCCGTGTGTGTGCGAGTGTGTTTTGATTCCTTTGACTGGACATTCGCCAAGACATAGAATGAAACGCCCACACACAATCACATTTTGTTAAAACAAGTATGAATTTATTCTTTGCTGCCTCTTTCAATAACACGTTCTCTCTTACAGTAAAAAATAAATAACAAATAAGCCAATAATCTGTCATATAGAATTATTACTTCTTTCTCAGATACAAAACGGAGAACATGCACTCTGACAAACCGAACAAGGAAACAAATGGTATAACTGGCACTTTGGTCGTCTGGCAGTGACCTCACTGTCATGGCCACTGAAGAGCACCCCGGGCTCAGTTTGACCTCCTCCACGAGACTCAATAAGAGACTAAACAGCTAGATGACACCGAATATTTCCCTAAATCAAACCTCAAAAGAGGCCGGAGGTTTTTACTGTAACTCTTTTCTGTAAATCGATAGAGCGTGAGGTTGGTTTCTGTTGCAGCAAGGCTAACTGTCTGTTTGAGTGGATCTTTGTTTGTGTGTACACCTCTTTAACATTACCTCCTACTCTTTCACTCCTACTACATCTCGGCCTTACCCTTGTCACCTCTATTGGAGCTGGGGACTCTTTCCTTCCATCCCAGCTCTGGCCTTGAGAGATGCAGTGAGCTCGAGGAAAACGGTGTGCAAATAGAAGGAAAGAAGAAAAGTATACATCAGCACACCTACAGAACCTTGCTGCCTACAAGGCGATGTGGAAACATGCTTAGAAGAGGGAGGGAATAATAAGCTGCTGTAGGAGAAAGTGGATGCCTATATTTGGTAACTTCCCCCTCCCTTTTTTTACTTCCGCTGCTTGCTCATAAAATTTCTCCTCCTTATTTTTGCAGCCTCAGCATTAACGAATTCCCTGTGAAGTTTGACTACTAAGCCCACTCCTCTACCGCTTCACATCATCTCCATCAGTCCGTCTGCATGTCGGTCTTAATTTGTCTCCCGCCCTCTGCGGCTCCGACAGTCACCAGACTCTCTCATTGCTCTCTTAGTTTATTTACAAATCAGGCAATTTGCACCTCGTCTTGTCCATCTGGCGCCGCCCACCGATGAGTCAGTGGAGTGACAAACCTGCTGACGTATTTGCCTTTTGCAGAGGTGTCAGCTTGTGAATCCCATTCATCCCCATTCACCTCGACACACACAGACAGATGCCCATCACAGCCAGAGCCGTTCCGAGCGCCTCTAGCTGTGACATCAGGTCCACGCGGTCAGTCCTTTCAGCGGTCACGGGTTTAGTCACGCTGCGGCAATCTGCTACTTTTTGGTGGATTTTTGTTTTGAGTTGTTTTGCCTTTAAGAGAACCTTAAATCCCCCCCACTTTTTTTAAAGTAAGTTCTGCCCACAAAGAAAAGCATGATTCAGGAAATATTCGGTATACATTTTTTTATCAAGATCTTCATCAGCATCAAAGTCAACAATCTTTACACAGTATATCAATATGTCACAGAAAGACATCCAAAAACCAAATATCTCTGGCTTCCTGACAGGAAGCATTCTTTCCCTGTGGTGTCGAAAACGATACCACGTTTACAGAAAACGGTGTGATTTGGATGAATGGAATGACTAGTGGATTTATTACTTTTGCTTCCATCGCCAGCACTGTCCTCTCACGGTGTCTCACTGTATTCTCGCTGCCTCTTTTCTTATTGCTGCGTGAACCCTGTCCTCCTCCTCCCTCCCTTTCTCTCTCGCTCTTTCTAATCCTGTTTCGTAGAACAACCCCTCCCGTTCTTCTCCCTGTAATTTCCCTCTCCGTCTTTCCTTCTTCGCTGACGTCCCTGCATTTCCCTCTCTCTCCTCTCTCTCTCTGTTTTCCCTCCCTCCTCAGCTTCACAGTATATTCTCTTCTCCTCTCTGCCTCCTAGTGAACTCACTGTGCTCTGTCCTGTAGAAGCACTAGCCTTCTCTCCTGGATGAAGATGAAATTGGACCACAGATATCAAATATCACAAAAATACGTACCTATTTACATAACACTTTAAGTGGTTACAGTATTGTCATTACTGTGCACTGTTTCTAACAGTAATCTTAGTGGCAGCCAGTTAATTGGATGCACTAATAGCAATAGTAGTTATAACTAAGTCGAGGTGACAAAATTGACAACATCATTCACAACTGCTATCAAATTGCACTGATGTTTAGTGATGGACTCAGCCCTCGTTGCCCTGATTGCAGGGAATTATAACGTGACACCATACAGGTGAGACACAGAAAGCCATACCTGTAGAGTATTATAGATGTATGTGAAAAGTGTTAAGCCCTGTAGGTGGTAGATTCAGAATCTAACCGTCCCCCTATCTCCCTCGCTGTGCCTTGAGGATTTGGCTAACAGCAAAGCGGGCAAAGGGGGTGTAGAGTCTAACAGGTGCCCTCGCAGCCTTTAAAACAGGCTGGAAGGCGAAGGGATGTGGTGCCAAGAGTCAGATTCAGCCGAATAGCAGGTGGAGGTTGATGCAAAGACTGGAAACAGTTAGGGCCAGTAGTGTGAGGAAAGAGGGCGAGGAGGACGAGGGAGAGGAGGAAGATGGAGGCATGTCGAACTCAGGCGGACACTCGAGCTCTACGCATCGCAGGGTGACACCTGAGTCCTCATTGCCATAGTTTTCCCAGTACTCTTCTGCGTCGAGTTTGGGCAGTGCCAGCTCTTCCTCCCCCATCTCGTACTTGACCACTGAGGTTGTCGTGGATGGGCCTTTACCGTACAAACCAGCTTTGACCGTCTCCGAGGATTTCTCAAACAGGCCTTTCGTGGATGACTGGGGCTTGTTCTTGTGGAACCACCAGCGGGTCTTGGTGCTGAAGGTGGTGGTGGTGGAGCCGGCGATGGAGCCGGGGTCGGGCAGGGGGCAGAGAGCGAAGTCCATCTCGCGGAGGAAGCGAAGGTCCTGGTTGCGGCGGGTGGAAGGGGAGGCGCAGATCACTTCGGACGAAGACACGCGGGCCTCACGGAACCACTCCCACAGGCCACGGGCCTCGCAGCCGCAGGACCAGGGGTTGGCGTTGAGGCGGAGGAACTCGATGCCCTGGGTGTCCCTCAGGGTCTGGCTGGGCAGCTCGGACAGGGAGTTGTTGAAGAGGAAGAGCATGGTCAGGCGGCCGAGGTCGCGGAAGGCGCGGCGGTTCACCTGCCTGACGCGGTTGTCGTGGAGGAGGAGGCGGTCGAGGTTGACGAGGCCGCGGAACACGTTCTCCGAGAGGGTGCGGATGCGGTTGCCATGCAGGAAAAGCTGGCTCAGGTTGATAAGGTCAGAGAAGATGTCGTCCTGCAGGAAGTGAAGATTATTCTCCTGAGGAAGTAGAAATAGAAGAAAGGAAGGGGTTAAGCATGAAAAGAAGAGACACACTGGGATTTGTAATATTTGTAACTGGACTATTTGTGATGTTGTGTGTATGTGTGGGAGGCTGCATGTGTTTGTGTATTTAACTGTGTGTCAGTTATCTGCATGCATTGGTTTCTGTCTCTCCTACCTGCAGGTAGAGGAACTGCAGGCTGTAAAGCTTGTGGAAGATGTCATGAGGCAGGGCAGTGAGTTTGCAGCGGTGCATATGGAGGCTCTGGAGTTTCTCTAGGCCGCGGAAGGCTCCCCCTTCCAGCCTGTGGAGGTTGTGGTTGTCCCCCAAGTCCAACTCCTCCAAGTCCCTCAGCTCACTGAAGGCCCCTGCCTCAATCCACGTGATGTTGTTAGAGAACAGCCACAGGACCTGATGATGCAAAGAGAAACACACAAATTGATTATTCTCCTCATTCTCCTTATTCAACTTAACATTTCCAAAACGTGCAGAAAATATAACTTTTTCTAAGAAAACACAGCAGCTTCTTCACACTCTGTTTCCTTACCTGAGTCCCGAAGCCAAAAGAGCCAACTCTGAGCTCCGTGATGCGGTTGTTCTGGAGGAATACACGCTGCGACTCATAGGGCACTCCGACCGGCACGGTGGTGAAGTTCTGCGCCTGGCAGCTCACAGTCATGGGCGTCGGGTAGCACACGCACAAGTGCGGGCACGCCGAAGCCGGACTTGGCTTGCCGAGGACCAGCCACACCACCAACCAGAGCGAGAGACCGCCTGGAGGAGAGGAGAGGAGAGAGAGAGAGAGAGGATGGTGAGCTGGAGCTGACATCATCCTTTATTCTACATCACAACCAGCATGCTGAGTCTAAACCGTTATTGCACTGGTATTTTAGTTGGAATTACATCTAGACTTTCTACACTTTACAGCTGCATGTGTCTACAGTAAGTTAAGTTTGCGCATCGGCACACTTGCACCGACCATTACGCACAGCATGATCACAAAAGTGTCCAAATACAGCAGCTCTTTCTAAGAGTTAATCCAAAATTCTTGTCATATTCCACTTCATATTCTGCAGTTTGACTACTCTAAGTCATAAAATAAGTCATTTTTCTTTTGGAATTTCTATCATCCATCCAATCATGTATCCATATTTAATGTGTTTAATATCTTTTTAAAAAAGGGCCTCAATCTTTCTTAGATTAAAAACGTAGAAATTGTTTCACAAGTTATGATCACAAAAGTGTCAAAATACAGCAGCTCTTTCTTAGTATTAATCCAAAGTTCTGGTCATACTCAACTTTACATTCTGCAGTTTGACTACTCTAAGTCATAAAATAAGTCATTTTGTCCTTTGAAATTTCTATCATCCATCCAATCATGTATCCATATTTAATGTGTTTAATATCTTTAAAAAGAGCCTCAATCTTTCTTAGATTAAAAACATAGAAATTGTTGCACAAGTTATGAATGAAAAGCAGCATAACAGTAGCTTCTGTTGTGTCCATGTATCCAAAAAATCCAAAGAAAAGACAAAGACAAACTTACTTTTGCAGTTGCGCATGATGGAGCATCGTCGGCTCCGAGAAATCGAAGAGGTGTCCATCCTGAACCAAAAGCCCAAAAGCGAGTTAGCCTAGATAGGTTGTTAAATTAAAGCCTGCTATCTCCGCTGATGCTCTGGTTCCCGAGTCGGATCGGAGCGACTGAGAGTGTGCCGGTTGATGGCTACCAGTGTCCCATTTATACTCCAGCATGCCGTTATTGCCTACGGCAGTGGGCACCGAGGAATCTCCTACGTCACCGATCCGGGGGTCATGAATGAATGAGGGCGGCAAGAAGAAACGGAAAGAGGAGGGGCCGTTACCGTAGGGGATTCTCTCTTGGAAAGCTCGGACGCGCGTAAAAGACTGGTTGGAGACGTGCGCTCAGAGGAGGAGAGGAGGAGACTTTCTCGACGCACATAGAAAGAAATAAGGGAGGGGAGGGTGAAAGTAGAAACGGTGAAGGGAGGGTGGAAGGCATGGTGCCCGGTAATGATGACTGGGCTGTGGAGGAGCGGAGAGAGAACGGGTAGGAGAGAGGAGAGGAGCGCACAGCTCGCTTCCTGGCTGGCTCTCTCAGAGACCGTTATGGGCTGCTTCCGGCGCACAGACAGAGAGATAGATACAGAACATGGGCTTAGATGGTTTCTGCCTTAGGAAAAGGAGGATGCCCCTGAATTATGATTCATTCAACCACAAGAGAGAATTCGGTGCCAGAGAAGAGTCACTCAAAGCAATTGAGTGATTGAGTAGTATTTGTTGTGTGGAGGTTAAATGCTCCAGTCATGCTGTTGGTGGTACAATTATAGCTTCTGAGGTAATGTCTTTGATGATGGAGATAGAAGTGGCTAAACGAAAAAGGCAAGAGTGGTTAGATAGAAGGGTGCTCTTTTTTTTTACAATTTAAGGACATTTTAATCACTTTAAAGGTCACATATTGTAAAAAGTGAGAGTTTATGGTCTTTTATATTATAAAGCAGGTTTAAGTGTGATATAAATACTGTTAAACTATCAAAACACTCAATATACGGAAAAATACACGTATTCAGAAATTGTGCATTTGAAACAAGCCGTTAGGATTTCTGTCCATTTGTGATGTCACAAACATACAATGTTTAGACCATTACGCAGTTTTAAACATAAACATTCTAAATGTGTCCCCATTTATTTCCTGTTGCAGTGTATGTGAATGACATCAGCTGACAGGAAGTAAACATAGACCAAAGCTGTTGCATAGTAACGCAATTCCGTTGCAATTCCGTTGAAATGCACTAAAACGAAGCGTTTCAGACAGAGGGTGAATACAGGTATATTCAGGCAGACAGTTTGAGGAAAATGAAGTGTTTTTTGAACATTACAGCATGTAAAAATGCTCTAATAGAAACAGAAAACACAAGTATTAACCTGAAAATGAGCACGATATGGGACCTTTAAACTAGGGCTGTCAATCAATTAAAACATTTAATCGCGATTAATTGAAAGTTATTCACACGTGTATGTTCAAAATGTACCTTAAAAACAGATGGGAGTGGGCTAATATGCTTGCTTTATGCAAATGTAGGTATATATTTATTATGGGAAATCAATTAACAACACAAAACAATGACAAATGTTGTCCAGAAACCCTCACAGGTACTGCATTTAGCATAAAAAATATGCTCAAATCATAACATGACAAACTTAAGCCCAACAGTCAGTGTGCTGACTTGACTATGACTTGCTCCAAACTGCATGTGATTATCATAAAGTGGGCATGTCTGTAAAGGGGAGACTCGTGGGTACCCATAGAACCCATTTTCATTCACATATCTTGAGGTCAGAGGTCAAGGGAGCCCTTTAAATATGGCCATAACAGTTTTTCCCTTTTTTAGCATAAGTCTGGATTCCTTTTCTAGTTTCATTTGATGATACCTGTATCTTCCCTCTGGCTTTAAAACTGAGCCCACTATAACCTCAAAATCACAAGTTGCCTTAATGCGTTAAAGAAATTAGTGGCATTAAAACAAATTTGGGTTAACACGTTATTATCGCGTTAGCGTTGACAGGCCCCGTTAAACAAAATCTGTTGTAAGTAAATGGAAATGCAGTCATATTTATCTGCTTTCATTGCACAAGTTCAAATCTTGTTAATTAGGTTTATAAATGGGGGGGAAAGAGGATGGTAATTAAGCCAGAAACCAGAGAGACAGCAAAACACAACAGATGCACGC
Source organism: Sebastiscus tertius (assembly GCA_916701665.1). Lineage (NCBI taxonomy): Eukaryota > Metazoa > Chordata > Actinopteri > Perciformes > Sebastidae > Sebastiscus > Sebastiscus tertius. The sequence goes on from CAKAOH010041615.1 coordinate 38,218, forward strand.
TACTTCAAATCTGTGTTGCTGCGCCTCAAGCTGTCATTGCTCCTGTTAAACCACCAGCCGTAAGACAGCAGGAAAGCATCAATTGTGATAATGATAAAGTGTGATGAATAAAATTTGCCTTTTCATTGATCGAATGTAATTCAAAGATGCACTTTACTACTGTAATGGACTGAGTGAAGCCCCTGTAATTGCGATGTAAAGCAATACAACAACCCTGTAATGTTAAAGGTTTTATATACCAGTGGTTCCCAAAGTGGAGTCTGGGGACCTCCAGGGGTCCTTGAAGCAGTTCCAGGGGATCCCCAGCAAAAAGGGGACTCATTTATTGTCACTATGATTCCACCCATTAAGTAACACAGTGACAAAATGTATGACTATTTTGGTTATGGGTTTCATACAGTTTCTGTAATAAAACATCTAAAATAGGGCTGTCAAAGTTAAGGCGATAAGACGATATCCAGAGCATTAATATAGCAGCAGCAAACTACTATTTGCTATGTAAAGATATAGAGGACTAACATCTACCTGAGCAGAGAATGAAGTCGTTCTCCCTCTGTGTGTGTTGTAATTCGAGTTTCGCTGTGCTTTGTTGACATAGGCAAACATTGCACCATGCGTGCCTTGTAGTGTATTTTAGTGCATGTGAGCGTGCCCCGCTGGCTAGCTCATGGCCGCCGCCGCTTTGCACTGCTCTCATATTGTGGTTACGACCGATGGGGTTTTTGCAGAAGCGTAGCACCCACCCTCCGCTTCCCCCTCAGGTAAACATGTCTGTCAGCACTGTTTCCATAGTTAGCACCGTTAGCTGAGAGCTCAGCTCAGCCATCGCCATGTTGAGAGCTGTGTGGAGGCAATAGATATGCTGAATTTACTGAGCACCTTTAACTACCTTAATGAAACCTTTAATAGTGTTGACTATTAGAATATTAGAAACACTTAAGTCCAATACAAGATCACTATAAAGCCTCAAGTTGAATCAATAGGGCTATTGTGTTGTATTGCATTACATTGTAGGTGTTTCTGTCTTTCTGGTCACTGTGCATATCTCTATTATTAGGGCTGTCAAAGTTAACACGATAATAACACTTTAACGCCAATTCGTTTTAACGCCACTAATATGCTAAATGCAGTACCTGTGAGGGTTTCTGGACAATATTTGTCACTGTTCTGTGTTGGTAATTGATTTCCAATAATAAATATATACATACATTTGAATAGAGCAAGCATATTTGTCCACTCCCATGTTGATTAGAGTATTAAATACTTGACAAATCTCCCTTTAAGGTACATTTTGAACAGATAAAAAAATGTGTGATTAATTTACAATTAATCGCGATTAACTATGGACAATCACGCAATTAATCATGATTAAATATTTTAATCGATTGACAGCCCTACTTTGGACGTGATCAGAAAACATTTCATACAAACATGTGTGGTTAATTTGCGATTAATCATGATTAACTATTTTAATCGATTGACAGCACTAATATATTGTTCTATCATCCATGTAGTCAGTATTGCTCTACATAATTACCAAAAAAACAACTCTTTTTTGCCATTTTGTGCAATTTTGAAACTTCATAAGAAGCCACACCCAGAGATCAGAACCTAGCAATACAAAGGACCAACACACTATGAGGTAACGCAGCATCAGTATACTGATGGAAACGTATGGAGTACGCTCTGAGACATAATTAGTTTGTCTTTCAAGGCTTTCACAACAACATCAGCTTTTAAGGTCTCTCTCAAATAGCACTCTGTGTTTTGCCCTTGTTTGCTTTCCTGTTTTCTTCTGCTTAATGTATGACTCACTCTAACCAATCATTGATTAGTTTGGTCTTGTAGGCTCTATAAGAGTCCTATATGTGAAGAGCTATAGAAATAGCTGTGTGTACTAACTTCTCTAGCATAGTCTCTTAAGAGCATTTTGCTAGTGTAACATTAGACAGGCAACCGAGAAAAATAGGAGAGTCGACCTCGGTGATTTTTTTTTTTTATGTCTGACATTGAAAATAAATGTTGTTTGCTGCTCAGACCGGGAGTCATGAGGAGGCAGACAACAGAAGCGCTCCCATTCATAGTACTGTAACGCACAGGCGGCTCAACAGATGAGTATACCAGGGAAGAAATAGTCACGTGGAAGGGTGTGTGCATGGCCGCGCACATGCACACACACACACACAACGTGTATGCACATGCTTCATTCTGCACTCAGCCAACTGAGCCGCAGGCATCACAAACAAATGACTAATTGAGGGGATCCATTACACGGTGTGTGTTGTTGTTCACTCACACCTCCTGCTTTGTCCTTATCTGATGGACGAGTTTTAGTGCCCACTGGCCATCCGGGACCAACACCTCACAGACCTCCCCTTCACACACACCCACAGTGCCAGCTGTGTGTACAAGTATGTGTGTGTGTGACAGTGTTTGCATGCCTGCCTGCTGCGGCACAACTTTGTCTAAATGCCACCACGGAGTGTCAGTCAATCAGTGTTGTGCCAGTCACCCACACAGCAAGGCTTTGCGGTACTGTGTAGGCACCGTCTCCTCAATGAGTGTGATGATCGCTACGTCGCGTTTGTGTAATCCCCCACGCAGAAACAAAACCGAGGCTTCCCCGGGCCCGCAGCACCCACTCCGGCAACATCTGCCAGCCCGTCTCTCTGTCCATCTGCACGTCTGTCTTTATCCATCTCTGTCTCCATCCTGCTGCACCTCGCTCTACTCACTCCCCGCCCCGGCTTTGCTCCTCTGTTAGTTAACAACTGAGGAGTGCGTCACTGCACCGACCGGCATGCCGTGTTTGTTATCTTTCTCTGTGTGGTGTGAGACACCCTGTGATAAACTGATTGCACTTTCAAATCAGCAGCTCCAAATTAGCCTCCGGGATTCACTGCTACAGGTGTGGATGCGCAATTCTGCCCCTGCGTGACGTCAACGGCGTCAGCACCGATAGCAGGTCGGTGAGGATGTTAGTAACTGTGATGGGATGCTGCAAGAGAGGTGTGTCTGTTGCCAAGGTAACAACACACATCCCTATGTTCTCTGGCCCGTGATGAAGTTATTAAATATCTTCCTGTTATTGAACTGCAGCCCCCTTTTGCACAATTCACATTGGCTTTAAAACTTCTCTTTATTAACATCCTGGAGCGGTTTAATAAGGTCACTCAGTGAGGGGGGATGGCTTTTTTACATTGTTCATCTCATTAATGAACACAACTTGTACACTCAGTGTGTTTGCGTCCCATTGGGCATCATTAATGAGAAGGTACAAGAAAGGGGAAGAACACAAATGGTTACAACAGACAGGGTGATGTGCATGCAGGAAAAGACTGATACTTGACAGACACACTGTGAAATAAACAGCACAAGACAGCGTAGTGTCACGCACACTGAGACAAAGAAAACCAGCACATGTACTTCTGGAAGGTGACTCAATGTGTCATATTGTTTTGCGGGAAACTATCTAACACATTTCTCATTGGCACGGCCCGTCTATCTCTCTCACACACGCATTCACAGAGGCAGCGGCGTCTTTCAGTGTCAGTTCAGTTGTCACCGACAAAAGACACTCGTGCCATTCTTCAGCATCTTGCTCACCTCCCCTCTCCTACATCGCATCTCTCTTTGTTTTCCAGCGCTCCCTCCCTTCTTTGCCAGTGTCTTTCATTCGCTCCGTCCCTTGGCGTCACCACTTCCGCTCAACCATATACTGCTGCTTTCTTTCCACACACTAGCTGGCACGCAGTCTGCAGCACAATGGTGACAGGAGTGAGATGTAATTAGTTTTTCTCATCTAATAAGGCAACAAGTTATTGAGTTTCTAAGAAGCCATTTTAGGGAGGACGTCATCGCTTTTTGTGTTATTTGTTTCTCATTTCACTCAAATTGTATGTAAAGTTTAACATGTTGGTTTTAACACAGATTTTTCTTCATTCTCAAAGAGAAACTTTATTAAATTAAAATACATTTTACTATGAAGAGTACTGTGCAGGGCTGCATGTCTCATGGGCCTTTGCAGACTCCCCTGTTCTTCTCGCTTTGTGTGCATTGCTGCATCTGCTGTCTTTAAAGGCACCGGAACAGGAAGCTTAGTCTGCTCAGTATGAGGAGCACTACTTGGTCTGTGAAAAGTGTTTACTGTCTGCTGTGGCTCTGAAGGGAGATGATGTCATCAGGGGTTAATCGGAAAGTAGAGTCATGGCAGCTCCATTATGTTCTGCATTTATATATGCCAGAACCCTCTGTGGATTTCATGTGTTTTAATCAAATTACAACTAAATAATTGACACTGACACTGTTGTTTATATGATTATACTCATAAGAATACATATTGGTTCCCGGCAAAGGTAAAGGGGAGACTCGTGGGTACCCATAGAACCCATTTTCATTCACACATCTTGAGGTCAGAGGTCAAAGGACCCCTTTGAAAATGGCCATTACAGTTTTTCCTCGCCAAAATGTAGCGTAAGTTTGGAGCGTTATTTAGCCTCCTTTGCTAGCTGGTATGACATAGTTGATACCAATGATTCCTTAGGTTTTCTAGTTTCATGTGATGCCAATATCTTCACTCTAGCTTTAAAACGAAGTCTGCTACAACCTAAAAATTGCAAGTTGCGTTAATGCGTTAAAGAAATTAGTGGCGTTAAAACAAATCTGTGTTAACGCGTTATTATCGTTATTAACTTTGACAACCCTACACGGAACAAATCCAAAATTCATAGGTGTTAGCTGTTAAAACTAAACAAAACTGTCGCCACAAACAAAGCATTATTGAAATGGAATTAGAGTCAAAATTCTGTTTACAATCATGAAAAGCAAGCAGGCTAAGAAACTGTGACGTGTTCCGTCCATCTGTCTGTCTGTGGATCTCCTCTGTTCCGTTTCAGTACTATGGACAGCGCCACGCCTACACTAGCCCCCACCCAACTCAGCCATACTCTCTTCACATTCTCTCAGCACAAAACGCCCACTTACTTAGCTATGTGGCTGACAGTAGCCTAATCATATGCCAAAATATTTGGCCACCAAAACGCATTAAAACCACTTGCCAGCATACAGAGCATCGATTGGCTGGCTTTCTTTGGTCAATGCAACTTCCTGTCCTCCTCTGTCATCACCGGCAGAACAATTGTATAACACTCAGCCATATGTGTTTGCATGTGTTCAGATCAATACTGTCCACTCTTCCCTCCTCCTCCATCCCTCTCTCCCTTCCTCCCTCACTCACTCTCTCGCTGTTCAGTCCTCTCACAGCTAATGTGTTCAGCGTCCTCTCGCAGCATTTGCAAATGTAAAAGCTTTTTCCCCACACTCTTTCTCTCTCTATCAATGTATGTATCTCTCTCAAACTTTACAAGGTGCATCATTCATAACTGAATTTGATCTTAAAACATGGAGAAATAAAAGTAATATCCGCCCACACCTATATACAGACAGGTGCATAGCACAATAAATTCTTTATTTATTGAAATTCTTTTTTTTATTTCTTCTTTTAAATAATTGTTATATTTTAATTTATTCATTTTATTAATGTTTTGTTTATAATTATGTATTTTTTTTTTTTATTAAAGGGAAACTACACACATGCATGCACTTTTTGTTAACAAAGGTCCCAACCATTGAAAAACTGGATTTGCAGTATATTGCCTGTTAAGGAATGAATGACTCCAAATGTTTAACATTTATTTGTGCAATTTTTTGTTCACAGAGCCCGAGAGTCCATTTTATTTATTGTTTTAGTTGTGTGGTTTTATTTGATTTATGTTTTATTTATTCAGGATATTTTAATATTTTTTCACATTCCAATTCGATTGTCTGAATATTCTTAAGAATTAAATGTTCACTGCTCTTTGACAGGTTGTACTTGCATTGTTATGCTATTATATTATCATGTATGTGTTCCCCTTTAATTTCCTATGCGTATACTGAATATCAATACAAATTTGATCACAAAAAATGGCCACGTTTTGGTGTAACAACCCTCATTGGGCGCTTAATCCTAGAAGTGACAAACCCATAAACATTACATAAGCATGTAGGAAAGCTTCCCAGCATGCACTATGGCCAAGGAATTACGTTGATATGCTTGTCACTGGTGTTGCTGTGTTCTACATTTTTTTCACCGTTTCCACAACTACGAGTTGTAATAGTTGTAACGAGTCGCATGCACGATCGCTGACATGACCCTGAGTGTGTGGATGTGTATGTTGCAGTGCTGATGATGTGCCTGTTGCTACATAACTGTAGCGATCACACGTTGTCACAATGTACCTGGTTTAATTTCAGCCAAGGACCTTTGTTGCATGTTGTATTTTTCTATCTGTCCCCTATATCTCCACAGTCACATGTCCATTTAAGGCAAATGCTAAAAAAAATCTTTCAAAAATGAAATTCAAGATTGTATCTGTTTTTCCTGTAGGAAATACATTCAACACGATTGCCAGGAAACACACAATGCATTTCAGTGAGTAACACAGAACGAGAACATCATTTTGTTTGTTTACAAGAACTCTCCACGGGGCGCCTGTTCTCCATTAAGTTGGGCAGCCACTGTGTGTCTTTATTGATCTTGAAGATGGAAACGAAGATTAAACTATAGCACAGTAGTCTCAGTCAAGAACCGTTTTGGCTGCAACATTTAAATTTAACAGGCGTTTAACTCAAACTGCACAGACAACAATCAATCTGGTATAATATATATATATAGAATATAGTATATACATATAAATATATACATATAAGATATAACACAAGTGATCAAAGGGGGCGTGGCTAATGTGTAGGGGGGGATCTGGTTAACCTGCTAAGAACACACATAACCTAAGGAGCAGGATGAGACAGGACACATACCTGTCCACTTCCATGTTGATAAGAGTATTAAATACTTGACAAATCTCCCTTTAATGTACATTTAGAACAGAAGAAAAGTGAGATTAATCGATTGACAGCCCTATATATATATATATGTATATATATATATATATATATATATACACATATATATAGTGAGTATATATATATATATATATATATATATATATATATACAGTATATAAATGATCTCCAGTTACAAATACAGTATTTACCTAAAAAACAATAATTAAATGAGTGAAGCAAAACCTTTACCATCTTTCAAGGTACAGTATACCATAACATTTGTATTTAAACATGAACCATTATCTCCATATTTTACAGTAGGTACTGATTAAATGGTCTCCAGATTTATCCATAGTCATTCAGTTCACCTCTTAATGTTTATGCTATTTTTTCCTGTCCCATACAATCCAGTCATATTTCTTAGCCATACATCAATACAACACAGTCTCACAGCAGTCTGTGAAATAGTCTCATAATTCAATCTATTTGATTCATGTACATCATTTTCCTTTTTTTTTATCGTGACGCTCGGCACAACTTTCAACAACGTATTTTTTGTGCGTTTCCCTACGCACGTGTCAATTTCCGTTCCAGTCTTTTCAAAATAAAACTACTTAGGTTTAGGAATAGATCATGGTTTGGGTTTAAATAACACCGAAAGTGGCGTAATTTAAGTACGGACGCTACGTAACAAAAAATACTTGGTTAGCTTTGGGAAAAGATCGTTGTTTGTGTTAAAATAACTCCAGAAGGGCCGTAACTTACTTGCGGAAGTTAAGTGACACATAAATCAACATTGATTGTCTTTTACAGTTCAGGGCAATAAGTAACTTTGTAATATACATATATGAAAAGAACTTCTGAAAATGAGTAAAACATGATGTCACATGAAAATAGGCCAAGCCACACAGAAACCCTAGCTCTCTATGAGGACCATCACAGCAGTTGGCCTTTCAGCCCTTCAGGCTCACAAGCTTTTCTGGCCCCAGGGAAGAAATCCAGGCAAAGCCTTCTTGATATTATCTTTGAATGTTTCCCACAGAGAGAAATATTTTTCACAGCAGAGGATGTAGTGCTTTTCTCATCATGCTGAGCCCACATACACACTCCCTCCTTTGTAGCCTTGCCATCTTAAATTGTGCTTTTAAGAGAGGGAAGATGGTGTTCACTAATTCTGTGTTTGACTACAGAGGATCCGAATCAGCCAGGTCATAATCACATAGCAGTTTTGCTGTTCTTTCCTCTGATGTGTAGCAGTGTTTGATTTGCTTCACCATCCTCTCCGTCTCAATCTGTCACTCCATCTGTTTGATTCGGTTCTCTGAAGCTTCATTGGCATGATCATAGCTGAGCCAAAGCAAACTGTAAGTGGATCAACTTAGTGCATAGATTTATTCTCACTGCGTCTCTCACATTTCTCACATCGACTTCCTTCACGTCATCAACCCCTCCCCAAATGTTATCTGTGCTTGTTGCGTATGTGTCTGCGTCTGCTCCTACATTTTCTTATTAACACTTCACTCCAGGTGTAAGGTCGGGTTTTTGGTTTTGTGAGAATCCCTCTTACAGGAGCCCTGAGAGGCAAATGAGAAAAAAAATTGTGTCTGATCTGTCAAATCTAATTTGTTTCCTTTTCTGTGTTCATAAAAACCGGTGGAAAAAAAATATTTTGCCAGGATAATCTTTCTAAAAAATCACCTGAAAACAGATGGAAAAAAGCTTGCAGTTGATTAAAATATTTAATCCTGATTAATCGCATGGTTGTCCATAGTTAATTGTGATTAATCGCAAATTGATCGCACATTATGTACCTTAAAGGGAAATTTTGTCAAGTATTTAATACTCAAAATTGTTTCTTTATGCAAATGTATGAATATATTTATTATTGGAAATCAATTAACAACACAAAACAATGACAAATATTGTCCAGAAACCCTCACAGGTACTGCATTTAGCATAAAAAAAACTCAAGCCCAACAGGCAACAACAGCTGTCAGTGCGTCAGTGTGCTGACTTGACTATGACTTGGAAAAAACAGCATAAACATTAAGAGAGAAATCTGGAAACCATTTAATAAGCGCCTATTTTAGGATATGGTGATAAATGATCATTTTTAAATAAAAATGTAACAGTAGATGGTAATGGTTTGCTTCACTCGTTTAATTATATATACAAATAAATAAATAAGGGCTGTCAATTGATTCAAATTTTTAATCGCAATTAATCCCATGATTGTCCATAGTTAATCACAGTGAATTGCAAATGAATCACACATTTTTAATCTGTTCAAAATGTACCTTAAAGGGAGATTTGACCGTGGGCGAATTTGGGGTACACCATGGACAGGTCGCCAGACTTTCACATGGCTGACACATAGAGACAGACAACCATTTACACTCACATTCACACCCACGGGCAGTTTAGAGTCAACAATTAACCTTACCTGCATGTCTTTAGACCGTGGGAGGAAGCCGGAGAACCCAGAGAAAACCCACACTAACACGGGGAGAACATGCAAACTCCACACAAAAAGGCCCCAAGCCCGATTTTGAACCTGCGACCTTCTTGCTGTGAGCCACTGTACTAACTACTGCACCACAGTGCAACCTGGCTGCCATACAGATGCTCTTTTTTTTTTTTTTTTTTATTGCTCTCTCTGTCTCTTTCAATTACACTTAATTAAAATAGTTTTTTAAGATGACTGAAGGCTAATGATATTGCAAAAATCAATTACGCAGCGATTGCTCATCAAGAACAAAAGCACAGTATAAGCAGCACAAGAGTATGTAGGAATGTAATATCTAACAAGCCAGTGATAGTGAGAGGAAAAACTCAGAAACTAAATGAAGACCTGGATAATGCAATAAAATATAGGGTGAGAAGAGAAAAGAAAGGGAAGAGAAAGAACAGGAAATACCAACAGACAGCCACACACACAGCATATATTAACCTCAATCCATATGTCAGGAGCAGGTGGTACATATTTTGGATGGAAACTAGGCTAATGAGCAAAAAAACAGATGGTGTCTGAATGTAAGCATATCAATGGCTAACATTAGCAAGCTAGTTAAGGACACACAACATGTAAATAAGACAACTTTGGAGTTAGCGGGAGTCGCATTTTTCCTGTTTTTTGGAGATTAACCAGCTTCCTACACCTCCAGCTCCTGCGCCATGCTACCATCATGTCAGTAACATGTTCCAGTCTCTCCACTGAAGGCATGGAGACCAAACTGTCATCAACCCTCCATGAAACTCCCACGAACACAGCGAACAAGCCGACCTCCACATGTCAAAGTACTGTAACAGTGTTACTATGGTTAGTGACTGTAATGTAATCCCTTGCAGTACTTGTTACTGAAAAAATAATCACTAAGGAAAGCCTTACCGCCCAATACTGCTCTAAACTGGCGCCATCTACCAGGTATACAATTTCATTGTTTTATTTAGGTAACCGACTTATAAGTATACGAGATATGTATACAAAAGTACTAGACTATACAAGCCTTCAGTTTGGACTTGGCATGTTCCACCACTACACATACAGCAGTAGAGTGCAGGTAGAAGTGCCACCTTCAAATGTGGCAGCTGCCAAAGACTTGCAAGTACTTCAGCTTTTGTCTTTGACAGCACTGTCATCTGAAAACACAACACCAACCTTGTACATTACCCAGGCTGCCAAATACCAAATATAAACACAGGTATTCATATCCAAGCTGAGAGACAGCAGCTAGAGGCTCGTACCTTTAGGCTACTGACGAAACTAACAAACGCCACACCCATCCGCAGATCCAAACCCTGTGGAGTTAAGCCTAAAGGACCGGGTATGCTGGAATACCAAGCGTGCAATTGCAATACAAGGAATCCTGAAAAATCGAGATTCACCATGTTGCTACTAGTGAATTTCACTGAAATTTTGTTTGGCATTATGCATTTCTAAAGCACAAATTAACAACATGGTAAGAGTCTTAAAGTGGTTCCTTAATTATCCGATCCTGTGGTCCTGTTTTGAAGGCGTCTTTGTGCCAAAATATAGTTTCAACACCATCATTATTTTAGATTTGTGCTTATATGTCACATATTTATAATTTAATTTGTGTTTAATCAAACACACACAGCAAATCTGGGGTAGGCAACAGAAAAGCTGTCGGCTTTCACATTGCACAGAAACTGGGAAAAACTGGGGTCAGTAGGGCCTAGCAGTTTTTGCCCAAGCTGCCCCTGGCAGGTTTATCCTGCCATGTTTGCATGAAGTGTTTTCTGATCATGTCCAAACTAGGGCTGTCAATCGATTAAAATATTTAATCATGATTAATTGCGTGATTGTCCATAGTTAATCGCGATTAATTGCAAATTAATCACACATTTTTGTATCTGTTCAAAATGTACCTTAAAGGGAGATTTGTCAAGTATTTAATACTCTTATCAACATGGGAGTGGGAAAATATGCTTGCTTTATGCAAATGTCTGTATATATATATTATTGGAAATCAATTAACAACACAAAACAATGACACATATTGTCCAGAAACCCTCACAGGTACTGCATTTAGCATAAAAAATATGCTCAAATCATAACATGGCAAACTGCAGCCCAACAGGCAACAACAGCTGTCAGTGTGTCAGTGTGCTGACTTGACTATGACTTGCCCCAAACTGCATGTGATTATCACATCATCAAGTGAGCAGGGGAGACTTGTGGGTACCCATAGAACCTATTTCCATTCACATCTTGAAGTCAGAGGTCAAGGGACTCCTGTGAAAGTGACCATGCTAGTTTTCCTTGACAAAATTTAGCATAAATTTGGAACCTTATTTAGCCTGACAAGCTAATATGACATGGATGGTACCAATGGATTCTTTCTAGTTTCATATGATACCAGTATCGTCACTCTAGCTTTAACACTGAGCCCGCTACGAAATAAAAATCACAAGTTGCATTAATGCATTAAAGAACTTAGTGGCGTTAAAAAGTGTGTGTAGCTGTTCCAAACAATCAAAAGTAGGGCGGAAAGCCTCTGAATTGGTGAGACACGTAATTAATTAAACTGGGATAACAGCACACATTCTCAGACGGTCGCTCCTAGAAGTGTTATTATACACACGAAAAGTGAAAGAAGATGTGTGAAGAATGAAAAAGTGCGCTTGAGAGAGAAGTTCGACTCTTCAAATCTCAGAAATGACTCAGAATTGACTTTCAAAACTTTCAGTTTTTGAGGTTCTATGTCATCATTCGTCCCTGGCGAAGACAGAAATACCTGACATTTCTGCTTATTGTGGATGCTGCCCATTATCTGCCATCACTCAGGATTCACTCACTTTCATTAGGATCCGTGTCAAGCACAGAACACAGCCGGATAGAGAGCATTCAGCGGCTGGAGCCACATTTACAGGTGATGAACTGGAGAGAAAACACATGAACAAACAACCATTAATGGATGGATTTAATACTGTTCTTCTGCAGACTGCTGCGGCTTCTGAGGCCAGTCTCCCCTCCTCTTCCCTCCATATCCTCGCCCCTAGTTATCAGTCTCCCTTTCCTCTCTCCTTGCATCCGTCTGTTCCCCTTTCATCTTTTATTTTTAACCCTCAGGCATGCCTCATGCGTGACGCAGATGGGCACGTAATGCGGACACAGTAAACTAAGGGAGGGAAAAGGCCTGGGCTGCAGACCGAGACGATGACTGATATGAGGGAGGAAAACAGGCAGGCACGGGGGGTCTTGTTAGGGAGAGAAGGAGGGAGCAAGACTGAGTTAACGGCTGGGGGACATGGGGTAGATGGAGGCAGAATGTTCTCATCCCTGATTTTACACGTACCTTGGAGCTAAACAGGTAGCCTTCCTAAAATGTGTCACCTGTCACACGTCGCTCAAATACCTGCCAGCAACATTTTGAATCCCCTGCTGTGGTGTAAACCATGTAAAAAAAAAAAGCTAAGAACATAATCAGCGTTGTATTATTCCCACTTCTTCCCTCTCCCTCTCCACCCCATCCATCTTCCTGAAAGCTCAACACACCCACTGGTTTGTCTGAGCAGAAAGAAGAGGAGTTGCATATCAATCTTACATCACTCAACAGTCAGCCTGAGACTTTTCATAGAGGCACTGAATGAGCATCAACACTGCATGACGCACACCAACTGTCAGGTTGAAGTGTTGATGTGTGTTTGCATATGTGTGTGCGTGAAAAAGGAGAGCAAATATGTGCAAATTAATTAGTGCTTCGTTTGTGTAGCTGCAGAACGGATCTAGACGGAAAGTAGCTCCACATAGTACATACAGCACAGAAAGAAAGTTCTTCCTCCATATGGTCCGATACCTTCCCCCCTTTCCATCCAACTTAATGAGTTACTCATAATTGGACAATGAGGCTAAAATTGTCAGTACACTCCTACTCAACATACGTGTGCAAGCTGTTTCCAAACTTATACATCCCGGCACGTAACAATGGCAGCATCCAAATTACTGTAATGATTAATAAAGCTTCACGTAGGATTGTATTACTCAAATATCACGGTAAAATTAGTACTGATGACACATTTGATTGCCGGCAAAAATCTGTGATTTTGGTAGCAATAAACAATACAGAGAATCATCTGCTGGGAGATTTCATTTCATCTGCCTGCTACTCTGACTAAACTAATTAAGCTTGCTGAGAAACGGCTACAATGCAGTTGGTGGGAAGGAAGATAATGACATCAGCCCAATGTATGGAGGACCAAGCATGACTTATAACAGGTGCTCTATACGATATCCAGAGCTTTAAAGCTACAGTGGGTAGAAATGGAGTAAATATGATTAAAAGAAGCTATTTTTATAAAACGATATCAATATATCCTGACCTGAGCATGAGACAGGTAATCTGGAAAAAAAATCATGTTCCTCTGTGTCCTCCGGTGCTCCTAATGGCATCTACAAGATTTCACAGACTGGAGGAAAACAACCAATCAGAGCCGAGCTGGAGCCTTGCCGTCTCTGAGCAACTGTCAATCACTCACAAACTCCGATCAAACAGTCAAACTAGGCAGCACTGATCAAATATGAATCAATATTCTGTTACTGTAATGCCTATTTTTCGCCTCAGATGTTTTCAGAAACATCTTGTAGTGCACTGTTTAGCTGAAAAATGAGAACGTTTGAGACCTGGCAGCCATGTTGAGATCTGTTGAGGAAATACTAAGCACCGCCCACCAGCTGGAGCAAACTTTCTCATTTTACAGCTAAACAGTACACTAAAAGATGTTTTTGAAAACATTTGAGGTGAGAAATAGGCATTACAGTAACAAAATATTGATTCATATTTGATCAGCGCTGCCTAGTTTGACCGTTTACAAGTGATTGACAGCTGCCTCCGTTGAATGAACAGCCAATAGTAATGTTTTCTCTCTGAAATTACCTGTGATTGGCAAAAGATTTGTTAAAGTCTGAAAACAGAGCCATGAGGAGGTGCAGAAGTCTAGTTTCTCTCAGAACACTTGAATTACAATATGCTGAAAGGTTATTATGGAATTTTTGCCCAATGATGCCAAAAACATTCTGCCTACTGCCACTTTAATATAGCAGCAAACAACTATTTCCTATAGTGGGGTAATGTCTACCTGAGCAGAGAATGAAGTCTCCCTCTGTGTGTTGTAATCTGAGCTTTGTTGACGTAGCCGTGCAGGCCATGCATGCCTTTTAGTGCAAGTTCGTGCATGTGAGCGTGCCCCACTAGCTATGAAAGAAATAAATACATGTTAAAATAAAATGACAAATACAAAATAATAATAAATTAAAAGATAAATAAATGTTGAACTAACAAAAATAAATATCAAAATAAAATGCTTTTTAATTAATGCTATAAGCCAATAAATTGATAAATAAATCCACACAATTCTCATAGAAATCTAAAGTTAACTGTATACATATGTAATCATTTTATTATCATTCTTTCTGAAATGACTGTAACAACATTTTTATCAACTTAGGCGATCAGATTTACTCATGTATGTACTGTTTAGAGTGATATTACTGCCTAAATCAAGCTAAATTATAAAAGTCCTAGCACTTAAAAATGTTTTGTTAAAATTTTTGTCGAAGGAAATTGACTTTGAGATGACAGTGAATATTAGCATATAACAAATCACACAAGTATGGATTTATTTATTTAGTTTTGTTTATATTTTTCCATTTCATTTATTCTTCACTTTTGTTCATTCATTCTTTAACGAGTCAACTTTGGTCTTCCATAAAGCAGCTCTCAGGAGAATGACGTGGCTACAACTACAGTTACGATGATTAAATTCCACTTGATGCCGTCCTAATTAATTTTTATTACAAAATGGAAATTACTATTGAGATGACAATGATAGACTAAAAATAACATTTCTTTATAGTTTATTTATTTAACACTTTTTTTACATTTTATTAATTCATTCCTTTTTATTGAATTCATTTCACTTTTATTGTGATATTTATTCATTTATTTATTTATTTATTTATTTATTAAATAGTCAGGTTTGGTCCTCCATAAAGCAGCTCTCAGGCGAATCAGAGGGGACTGTAGTTCTGATGATCTTATTAAATTCCACTTCACAGCCATATAGATTGAAGACGGCCGCCTTACGTATTTCCAATTAAACTACCGCCCCTTCAGGCTCCCATTGTAAATGAGCTGTTGTCTACAGAAATTGAAAAATCAAAGTGTTGTTGTAAAACCCATTTCGTACCTGACTGACCTCAACCCTCTGGGGGAAGGAATGTGATGGGGAACATAAGTTGACAAAGAGTGCGAGCACACACTTCATCATCCTCAACAGCTTCTAATTAATGGGATGTGTCTTTATCAGCGGTGGCGAATGACCACCCGTCTGAGCTGCCAATCAGGTGTTCAGAACTGTTAAATCGCCAGATGGAGTGAGAAGTGTAGCGCTGAAATTGGAAGTGAGAAGGTGGAGATTGGGCGGCTATGTATGGTTGCGCGGGTGTGTGTATGTGTTCATCCCCCTCTCTCTCTCTCTGTCTCTCTCTCTCTCCCTCTCTCTACCCATTATTTAGCAGTATTGTACCTCAAGGAGTCATTAAGCTCTTATAAGCTTTCCCATAATGCCCTGCTGCTGAGACAGTCCCAATTCACAGAATGACATCAGAGGCAGGGCTGGAAATAAGGCATGTGTGCTTGTCGGTGTGTATATGTGTTGGTGTGTGTGTGTGTGTGAGTGTGTTTGCACGTTTGTGTGTGTGTGTGTGTGTGTGTGTGTGTGTGTGTGTGTGTGTGTGCCAGCTTGTGCTCGGGTCTACTCACATATGAACGCCCGTGTGTGTGTGTTACCTCGTGCGTATATGTATGTGTGCGCGTGTGTGTGTCAGTCTGACGTCAATACTCCTCCATTCCATATTTAACCGCATAGCCAGGAAGGCTCACAGCACCTTGTAGGTGTCTCAGTGTATTTATAGACCAAACTAAACTGGGTGTCGGTGTGACAGGTGAAGTGTGTCTTTCCCTCTCTAGTTTGAAGGGAGGAAGAGGGCCAAGTTGAAAGTGAGATTTTATTTCTGGAGTGGGTCTGCATGGGAATGTGTTGTGATAGAATGAGGGCTTTACCGCAGCTTCAGAGGCAGATACAGACGTATCTCAGTAAGGAGGGACGAGCAAAGTGTTGAAACAGTGCATCATCGTGTTAAAATAAACCTCTACAGCCTTTTTTACCCCGGTTACAAAACTATTGCTAAGCAGATTGGATTCCACATTTTTCACGTATGACGTCATGAAGAGATATTGCTCAAATACAATGGAACTTAAGAGAACAAAGAAAAGGTCAAATGTCGATAATACGAACAGGAAACATCTTGAGAATGCAATGTTTCCCAATGGAAGACCTCCTCCTCCTATTGGTTTTGCTATTTCTGTTACTCTCTCCTCCTACATGTTAGTGTGGTGACGACTGCGCGCTACAGCCGTATCCACTGCATCTGGGAGGTCTCCTCTTATCATGCAATGTTCATGCATGTAGTGACTGAAAGTTTCAATTTGTTCTCATAATTGAATGGCCCACGCCTGTCAGTCAATTAGCTGCCCTAGGAGAGTATAGCAGAGGGAGTGGAGCCACATTTGAATCCTCATTAATAATACTACAATGATACTACACTTCAGACCGGGGAAAACAATCCAGTCTAGGTGCACATGACCACGTCCCCTTTTGGGGGGAAAACAATCCCGTGCCCCTCATAGACGGGATCAGAGAAACATAAGAAGTTGAAACATGTCTCCAAACGTCTACTTTAAACTGTCACTGGAGAGAAAATGACGGAAAGCTGTTATGTAGCGGGTTAACCATGGCTTTCACACTGAGATCTGAGGCACATACAATACGTGAACATTCACTGTCAGTGTGGTAAATGGCTAAATGATGCTGGTGACCGTGACTAACATGGCTAGTTAACGTTAGATTGAGTGGCTGCTGCAGTAATACAGTCATACATTAACGTTATAGCAGCATCAGACTGTCGTCTCCAACTAAATCTCAGCCTATAGATCAAACAGTTGGCTATTAACAGGTTATTTATTTACTGACAACACTTAGCCTGACGTGATTCAATCAAATGTGTCTAGATGTCTGTGTTGGACAGAGGAAGACTGAAAGGCCGTGACGTTCTCTCTCCTTCTGCCGTATGGTATCATATTGTATGGTATGCTATTGCATCTTATTGTAATCGTATCTTAGCTATCATATTGTGTCGTATCGTGTCGTATCGTGTTGTATTGTGTCGTGTCGTATCTTGTCATATGGTGTCGTATCGTATCGTATCGTATCGTAGTGAACGCTCAGATTCAGACAAGGTCGCAAAATAATTATTAGACATGTGTAGAAAACTAATGTTTGTATAACAAGAGAGGTATACATACAAACTTGTCAAAATTACAATCCAAACATACGTCAAATTGTACTGAAGTCTATGGAATCTTCAGTTTTCTGAAGGAAAAGGGGGCCGGCCTCGACTTTTTGCGAACTACCCGTATGTGCCGGTCTGATGTATATATCACAGAAGAAGAAGAGGTCAGTCAGAATGAATCAGAGCTATGTCAAATTCAGAGCACTTTGTCTTTGCAACTAGGATGAACTACATGCACAATTCTTCCAACGTTGACCCAGAATCAGAGAGTGATCTGATTTAAAATGCAAAATCTATGAATTATTAACAGGAGTCTACCAAACATAAACCCAAGCTTCAACCTGCCATTAGAGGCACAGCGAGCAGAATTTTAAGCTGAGTGATTGGGTGTTTTTTTTACTGCAATGCATCTCAGGAGTTGTAACTTCCCTCCTACAGTTTTCATACATGCTTAGAACTTTGACTTTACAATCAATGACTTGGATTGTTTTGTTTTTTCAAGACAGCTATATATTAAATATTTCATGCTGATGATTTACAAGGAAAGCTTCATGTTCATTCAAGCCTTTGAAGATCTCCAAACTGCTCCAACTTAAGATGATGTTTGCGTCCAACCTCGATACTCTACTGGACTAACAAACAACCGTCTGAAGCTGCCCAGTCTGGAACATAACCGCCTTTGGCAACATCTGTCAGACACAGAATCAACCATGACTGAACATTGAGGGCTTGAAAAAGGTCATATTTTTAATGGACTCTCAACCCGATCTCAAGGGAAGGCGTAAATAGCACGACATTACAAGGACACTACGCGTGTCATGAGAACCCATTTTAGCCTTTTCATGTGCCATTTGTACACTACGCAACAAAGGTACAGCAACGGCCACAGTTAGGTTTAGGCAACAAAACCACTTAGTTAGGTTTAGGGAAAACGTCATGGTTGGGCTTAAAATAAGTACGTAAACTAAGATTGCCTCTAGGACCTACGGTTCTTGTACAATTGCACCGATAGTGGCGGAAGTGAAATGTTACAACTTACCCCATGGGTGGGGTAAGTTTTAACAGGTAGAGAGTTAGTTGTAACACTTGCTATAAAAGTCAGTTTGAACACAATTCATTCAATACAATTCTATCTATATACTATAGGTGGATAGTGTCTGTAGATCCGTCTGTCTTTCCATCTATATCATGGATGGATCGTTATCCATACAGGTCTATTTATCCATCCATCCATCTATTGGTCTATCATCAATGGATGTAGCTAGATGGAGTAGTATACACATGTCAAAAGACTGTCAAGCACTGACATATTAATTTTAGTTCAACAAGGTAGGCAGCTATTAAAAACGGCATCGGTCAGCAGCAACATACATACATATATATATATATATATATATATATATATATATATATACATATATATAGCGTTATGTTACAGATATATACTCCTCTGATAGACCAGCCACTATCCACATCCCTGGCAGCAACACAGAGCCTTTTCTACTCACTCCCTTCTGTGTTTTTCGCTTTCAATGTTTCATTCTGTGGGGAAAAAAAGTTGAGAGAATTAGTTTCTTTTATTTCATTATCATACACTATGGACGGCTTAGTTGTAACACCGTGTTACACCTATCCCCGATGTGTGGAGTTTTACTCCTAGCTAACATTTGCAATGAGTTAGTTACATGTTTCAAAACAGCGCTACAGTATGTTTTAGGCAACAAGACATTAGTTATTAAGATAATAAACGGTTGGATTCAGTGACTTACACACAGAGCTCAGTAATTGAAAAACAAATACAAAAAAAAAAATTACTTACGTGCACACGTGAACACACTCTTTGCCACGGATCTCCACGGAAACACTTCCAAAACATTTTAAAAATTAGCGTGAGACTGCCATTGTGTTAAACTGACCGGAAGCAAAGAACGTATATTAATAATAAGTGAAAATCAATTGTTCAGCAACAGCGCCCAGCAACAGAGCTACACTTCCGCCACTTTAGACTGAAAGTAACTGCCGGACGCCAGTAAAACGTACGCCTACAAAGTGCCGTACAAAAGTAAAACAATATTATTTCTATTCTATTGTCAGAATTTTAATGTCTCTACCACTGAATTGGCTTGTGTTGAACAATACAGACATTATAAATATGCATACTATTATAACTATTTACTTACTTATTTACTTATTTATTTATTTATATATTTAAGTTTTCGCACTGCCGCTTCCCAGAGGATCATAAAGTGAGCGATGGATATAAATGGAAGTTAGAAAAATCCAGCACACAGATTTTGAGAGCAATCTCAAACTTTTTCATGTCAAGGACCTCCAAAATTGATGTCCAATAGACCACAGACCATGGATGGATGCTTTTGCCCTGCGGTTTAGTAAATAGCCTACAGCTACATTAAATTCTGTTTACGTCACGCTACTAGCACTACTAGCTAATGGGCCGATAGCCGGAGACATTAAAACATCCACCACGGTACAGGCTTACAGCATACAGCCCATGGGTGTACTATAAGATAATAAAAGTGATGTATTACAGCCAATATATCCATTGCTGGCAGAACTGGATATGTCATATGAGCGTGCAGGGCGGTGCGGTCCTGTGGATCTGATGCATGTTCATTATGCCGAGGAAAATAACTCTGGATTCAGCTATTGATGAAATTTACAACTTTTAGGACATAATGATTTAAATGAGGGCTTGGTATATGAGTGTTTGTACTGGGAAGTTGATTTACCTCAAAAAATGATCCTCTGATTTACAGACGTCTCTTTATACAGTCCAAAATGGCGGCAGCACTACTATGCCATCTAGCAGCTGTTGTCAAAAAACCCCGTGTTTGGTTGTGCCCCGCGAACTCTTACAAATGACACGCCAAAAGCAAGAACCAAACTCTTGTTGCACGCGACATGACTTGCGAATTACTGTACATGTCATTCATACACCATTTGGTGCGACTGGGCTGTGGACTCAACACAGTATTTTTACCAAACTGCCAAACTTGACAGACATCAAACTGTGTTGGCCATTTCTCTTTTGGTATTGTAGCTTACTGTAAAATCACTGTGATAAATAAATAAACTACATCAGACTGCTTTCTGCATTAGCACTGGATATTGAGATACTGTGTACTGAAGACTCATTGAATGAACTTTAATCCACTTTGCAGAGCTGACACATTTGAATAAACATGTTATTGTGTTACATCAGATATGTTCTTACTGGAGTGTGTACATGTTTTGTTGTACTTAAATAGAAAGTGTATGGATTGGTCAGCAGGCTGGCGAGGGAGAAAAGGAATGAAAGGACACAGTGAATCATACTAATGAGCCGTAAGCATCATTTCTGAGCCAACAATGGCTGAATGATACTCTAACGCAGTTTACTGAAACTTGCCTCATTATGTTTGCATGGTTTGAAGCTCTCTCAAAAATGTAAAAGCGCTGTTCTATAAATGGCTGATCATCACAGACGTCACATCGTGGGTTAACCACATGGCACAGAGGGAATGTGCAGATGACATTATGCATGATGGAGCATGGTATTTTTAAATATTTTAGGGAAGAAGTATTACATAATTGAACGTATTTTATAAAAAGAAAATGTGAATATTAAAATGCGGTCAAGTCAATTTCAGTGCTGACGTTTTCAGACCAAACCGCGCATCAATATCCTCTTTGGTGTGAAAAATAAATAATGCATGAGATCATAGAAAGCTTCAGAGCATACAGTAGTGTGCTGTTTTAGACAGAGTTCCATGGTAGAGGAGATGGAGTGCTTTCTTCTTTCACACATTGACAATGTTGGTCCAAATTGTTTCCATTGTTAGAAATCTGTGTCTCTGCAGTAAGCATTATGTTGAGTGATCACACTGTGCGTGGACTGGGGATAGAAATCTCAAATTACCTGAAGATGTGCACAAATAACACCAAATCCAGAGCTGGTCGATTCTTCAAGTTATTTGAAGTGTGTGAAGTAGTAGTAGTCAATAAAGATGCATTTTGTGTCTCAGAGAAGAAGATGACATAAGTCCATTTAAAAAAGCATTGTAGCATTGCTCTGGCAGGAAGTCCCATTCCTTTACATTTTCCCCTAGTAATGCAATTTAAATATAATGTGCCATAAATTGCTACAGGAATAAATTCTAAAATATGGAAATGAGTTACCATTTTAGCACTTCCGGTTCCCTCATCTGGAAGTCAATGGGTTTTTTGAATAGATTTTTAGGTAGATGCCTGAAATAAGGTCTGTGATTAACACAAGCTGAAGAGATTTTAACGTTTTGTTCTACGACATAAAATGCATAAATAAATACCCCACTCGTGAATTTTGAAGCCTTTATGTGTCTTAAAAAAGGTTGTTACTAACAAGTGGCTAAAGGAGTCACGCCGACTCGTCCGCCTTTACAGCTTTGTTGTGTATACTCGCGGTCATGCGACCGTGGTGTAACATTAGTTTATAGCCTGATGTTAGCTTTTTACTTCTGGCGATTGCATTCACACTTCAGAAATCATAAAAGTGGTGTTCATTTGTGAAGATTTTCTTGTTGAACAAAACGTGTAAATATCATAAACATGTGTTTGCCACAGAGCTTATTTCCTGCAATAATCCAAAACTTAATGGATAAATCCCAGTGGCTTTTTGTCGAAGCAATAGGGCGATGCTAACTTCCTGGTTGGCCTATAGAAGTACGTCATCCCTGGAGGACTCTATTACCCAAAATGCAGCTTTACCGCCGACATTTCAGTCTAAGATCCAGGTGTGTTATGTTAGTAGCGACTAATGTAGGCTGGAGCCGCTAGCCTCAAGCAGAGATGTGGAGCGGGCTGCAGAGGTCTGGTAGCTAGGCTGCCATTGTAAATAAGAATTTGTTCTTAATGACTTGCCTGACTAAATAAAATAAAAGACTCAACTGACTTTTTTCACATTATGCAGTAATACCCCCCAACACTTGGTTTGTGTAAAATTGGTAATGTTACCCTTTAGCACTTTTATGGCCATTTGGGGGCAGCAGACACGAGCCATAAACACAACCTTGATATAATATCTCCTTTAAAGTTGTTATTACATAGGTGCCTATTTAGTGTTTCCACATCCAGCAGATAGAGAACATCATTAGCATTCATTTGGAGTCGTATTTCTGTCCTCCAGGGGACACATCATATCCACGCATTTGGGAAATATACATCACAACCATCTGTTAAATAAGACGTCATTTCAAGTGAAGCAGGATGTGAGATGCTTTATTTGGGTTCAGGGTGGATGTGGCTGCAGGATCTGAGCACATACAATTTACCACCACTTCTCTTGTTGTGGCTTTCGTCTGTCTCAGATCCCCCACCACACAAACAAACACTAGTCCACACTGGCGCCCCCCCTCAGTGAGGCTCTAATGGGCTGAGTGAGGGCTGACGTCGGTGGGATGTGGAAGAGAAGTGTGTGAGGGGGGAAAGAGAGGGAGGGAGGGAGGGAGGGGAGGAGAAAAAGGAAAGTGGGGAGAAGGGAGCTGACAAACAGAGAGGGAGAACAAGAATGGAGAGAGGGTTTATTATCAGATCCAGTCTCGACGGTCCGTGTAATTATCTCCTCCTTCACTTTGAATAACTTTTCATTGCTCACTAGATTACAATGTTCCAACAACTAAAAATAACAACCTACTGTCTTCCCTCCATCCTGCATTGAAACTGCCAGGGGATTTTGGGACAGAGGAGAAAATATTACACCCTCTCCTTCCTCCTCTCCTTCTTCGCCCTCCCTCCACCTCCACCTCCACCGCCTCCCCCTCCACCTATGTGCCCGCCCTCGGCCTCCGTCTCTCCTCCAATCCCTCTCTTCCTCGCCCTCGCTGAGTTTCACTTGGAGGACATGGTGTAGCAGCCATGTGGGTGCCACTGCATGTCGCGGATGCGCCTCATGGACTGCATCTGGGGGCAGCGGGCGCCAAACTCGTTGAAATGCCTGAATTCGCCCTTCTCCAGCAGGTACTGGCTGCCACGGTAGCCGGGGAACTGGTAACCCACCCAGCTAGGGAGGGGGAGAGGAAGAGAATTACATTTTCAATTGGATTGCGAGGTTGTAGACGAAATGACAATACAGAAAGTGATGAGGACAAAGGCGCATGATTGATCAGAGAAAATTAGGAGAAAATGGATTCAAGGAAAGAAAAAAAAACAATGTTGAAAGATGATTAACAGACAAGTCAAATGTGAGAGAAAGAGGCTCGAAGAACAGATGTAGTAGGAGGATAAACATCAAACAAATAAAAACATCGATCTGTTTGTCATGCTGTCAGATGCCAAATCACAGATGTTTCAGACGGCGGGTACAGTGCAACAAATGAAGTAATCGCCGCATTTAAGAAACAGTGCCTGCTGTCCGCCACACCTCTGTGGGCACCGACAGGGACAGAGCTGCTGACGTTCATGACACCCTCGGAGAGCTGCTGATGAAAAAAAGCCTCTATTCGTGAACTCGCACCGAGAGCTCTCGGATAGTTGGTGATTGTGCTGCCGTTTCTGCTAGTTTGAGAATGAGAGCACGATGTCGAAACTGTCTGACACATGCAGCCGGACTTGATTGATGCAGCTGTTGCAAAAGCAGGGTGTAATAATTGTAGCGGATACTGTTGAAAAATGTATGATTTTGAAAATTGGGAGGAGGAAATGAAGACTGGAGATAGCTGAGTCACAGCTCCATGGGGAGTTAGATGAGAAGATCAGTACCACTCTCAAGTCTGTAGCCTACACCAGTGATTTTCAACATGGGGGCCCAGGCACACTTGGGGGCCACCAAGAGGCGGCAGGGGGGAATCAGGAAATTAGATGGAAGATGAAGGAAAATGCAAAAAACTATATATTTTTTATAATACTATTTGGGGGGGCTTGGCATGGAAAAGTTTGGGAACTCCTGGTCTACACCAGTGGTTCTTAACCCTTTTATGTTAAGGACCCCAAAATTGATACATTAGGTCACGAGCCCCCGTTTGATAAGAGTTTGCTTCAAGGACATTCGTCTGAAACGATTTGGTTAGATATTAGATATGGTGAAGATCACAATTTTATAGTTGTCAACTACAGTTGAGGAGATAACCGTGGAGGAATTGAAACCTATTATCAGAATAGTCACTCTTATGAGTCTTACTCACACTGGGCTCACTTAGTGAAAATAAACTTTTCCCCATTTTTATCCCCTGGAACTCCCTCAAGGACCGCTGGGGGTCCCTGGACCCCTATTGAGAACCACTGGCCTACAGTTAGTTAATGCTAGATAGCTTGGTTAGCAAGTTGCATCTGTAATTCACGTTAACTGTGCTATTAATTGGGATGCCAATTTTAGCTAGGGAAAATCAGGCTTAAAACAAAATGTGCCTACCGTCAAAAATGAACAGCCGACTCCTTGGAGGTTAGTACAACTGAATGCTGTACAACGATGTGATAGCAACGTTGTGGTAGTGACCTGTCATTCAAAGTGGCCAGGCTCTTAATTATGCATAACTCTAAGGCTTAATATAATTTAAACGGGAGTGTTATATCAAAATTCAGCCCCGTGCAGTTGTAATGAAATAGGAAATTAGCTATAGAGACCAAAACCGTTTTTTGTACCAGGCTAGGAACCTGTTTATTTCTGCTGTGAAGTTGGGCATTTTAACATGGCGGTCTATGGGGATTGACTGTTTTTTGGTGGCCATTCAAGGAACTTTTTATCCGTCTAGATCGGTTTCAGTCTTTATGCTAGGCTAAGATAACCGGCTTTTGGCTCAATTTTCCGTACAGACACGAAAGCGAAGTCAATCTTTCATCCAAGTCTCGGCAAGAGAGCGAGTAAACGCATTAAACAAAAACTTTTCTTTAAAAAAAGACATGAAAATGCTTGTAACATGTTGCCACACTACTCACGTTCCACAGCTGACCATGATGCTTCCCACTCTATCGGTGAAACCATAGGAGTACAGGCTGGGGACATCATCGTCCATGATCTCCATCTTACGACCCTTGAACTCTCCGACCTCATACAGGCAGATCTTGTGCTTCTCTGGGTCCTAGAAGATGGTGGGGAAAGAAAAGGAGAGATAGAAGATGAAGAAAAGTAGAGCGAATGGATAGAAGCTGCCAAAGACAGACCACTTGTTTCGTAATCGGTCAACCAGACAGAGGGTTTACCATGCGGACGGGCCTGAAGGACAGCAGGTAGTCGTTCTTCTGGCAGTTGCTCCAGGAGTCCCAGCGGGGGTACTCGCCCTTCTCCAGGATGAACATCTCTCCGCAGAAGTTCATCTGCTCAAAGCCAACAAAGCTGAGGAGCGGAGGAAAGGTCACAAGGATGAGAGGGGAGGACGGTGATGAACTCTAAGTATGATGGACAATCACTGTGTTGCCTTTTCACTGATTTTACACATGAAGATCTTTTTATTCATCACGAAGAGTACTATTCGGCCCGTGAAAACAGTTGTACGGGCTTTCCACTAGGGAACTTCCGTACTTAAGTTACGGCACTCCCGGAGTTCTTCTAACCCAAGAAGAACTCTCTTCCTAAAGCTGTGTTGTTTTTGTCACGTAACTTCCGTACTTAAGTTACAGAACTTCTGGTGTTATTTAAATGTAAACCATGATCTTTTCCTAGAGCAAACTAAGTAGTTTTGTTGCCTAAGCCTAACCAAGTCGATCTATTCCTAAACCTAACTAAGCAGTCTTATTATGAAAAGACTGCAGTGGAAATTGGCACGTGCGTCATGTGTTGTTGGATATTCGTATGAAAACAGACAAAAAAATACGTTGTTGAAAGTCGTGCTGAGCGTCACAAATAGATTAAACTTCGTGACTATTTCACAAACTGCCGTTAGACTGTGTTGCTCCTTCATGCTTAGGAGAACGGTGACAACTTATTCCTCAGTCTTCTTTCTACTTGCTGTTTTGCTGTTACCTTGAAAGAACTCGTCTCCCTAATTGTTATTTTATTTTATTTTTATTGGTCCACACTGATACATGATTGACTGAAATTGCTGCACTACTTTCATCATTGCTGTTTGTTGCTTTGTCTTGTCATTAGTTTAGGTATTGAAGTTCATTGTACTGCTGCACTCTCTGTAACTCACTGGGGATAAAAGCATCAGCTACACGGCAAAAATGTGAAGTGTGAAATGTCACATAATGGTGAGGCGCAATTTCAAAATCGCCTGCTCTCTGCTCGGAGGAGTGTGGGTGTTGTGAACAGTATGATTACTTGCAAGTGGGCATGTACGTGCAGCTGTACGTGCACAGGCTACTTACGGCCCACAGTCGACGCGCAGGGAGCGCACCCTGTCCATTCCCATGTCGCACACATTCATACACTCGGCGTTGATCTCAATGCAGCGGCCCTGGAAGTTCTCCTGGTCGAACACACACATCTGGAAAGTAAAGAGAAAGAACGACTGTGAGGAAAAAGTGGCCATAGAACCAAGAAAGAAGTGGAGTGAAATGATGTGACTGTATTGACAGCTTTCTCCACAGCGACTGAACGCACAGAAGCCGCACATGGTATTTTTCTGTCAGTTGTAGTTGTCGACCGCCCCCTCACTCAGCTGTAAGAACCAGCAGGTCATGATCATAGGCATCAGCCCAGAAGGTAAACTGTTAATGTGAGGGCAGCTGCTTCACACGGTGTGAAAAAGACTGTATAGATGTTTGATCATCTGTTAAACATGTGGGGTGTGTGTGTGTGCGTGTGTATGTGTGTGTACTGTACCTTGTAGGCCATCATGCCCATCTCAGACATCTTGTTCTGAGCCGCTTTCCCATCAGTCTGGGAAGCAGACTTGGATTTCTCTCCTCCAGCAGACATGATCACTGAAAAGAGAAGATGCTTGGAATCAGTTTTTGATAGCTGTCTTTCACTGTCACATTAAGGGACTGTATGAAAGTTATTAGGGTGGGGAGGGGGTATAAACATTATGTTTCAATTATTTAAAAAGCAAAGCCCAATCCACTGATGTTAATATTTTCTTTGGACCATCCAAAAGAAAATAAGATAACACTCTACCCACAATATCTCAAAGTAATACAATACTATAATTAAAGATTTAAATTACCCTCCGTTCAGCAAAAATAATGAATAACCCTCCCCCTTTTCTGACCCCCACACCCCACCCCTAAAAATTTTCATACAATCCCGAACAAAGATGAATTCAGTTCAGACTTTACCACACAACTTATTATCTTGTCCCTTGTTCTGCTTTACATTTATAGTATAAAACATCAAACTTTTTCCAGTTCCATCAGAATATCACTTTTTAAGAGCTGTCTCTTACGGTCACATTAAGGGACTGTATGAAAATGATTAGGGTGGGGAGGGGAGATAAACATTATGTTTCAATTATTTAAAAAGAAAAGCCCACTCCACTGATTATTCTTTGGACCATCCCAAAGAAAACAATATACCACCCTACCCACAATATCTCAAAGTCATATAACACAATACTATATGTAAATATGTAAATTATTCTCCGTTCAGCGAAAAGAATAAAGCAAATAACCCTCCCTCTTTCCTGACCCCCTCACCCCACCCCTAAAAACTTCATTCAATTCCTAACAAAGTTGAATTCACTTCAGACTTTACCACACAAATTACTATCTTGTCCCTTTTTCTGCTTTACACTTACATTTACAGTCTAAAACATCAAACTTTTTCCAACAACAAAACGTCAAAATAACCAAAATGAACTCCTGGGTACAAAAGAAAATAGTAAATCCTACTTACAAGCATTCATTCTTTGCAAATCACAAACAAAACAGCACCATTTTAACACATATAACATACAAATGAACAGATCTGTTTTAAATAAAACTTTTGGTAGCCTGAAACTTTTTTTCAGCTTTGAACCTGAAATTAAAAAAGTAACATTTAACACAATTTAAGTGCTGTGTTTGTGGAACCAACTTGATTATATTTTAGGTTCCACCAGTCACTAGTTTTAGCATAATTTATACTCAGAATAAACTGAGTATGAGAGATTTATTGACCGCTTTTGGATTTAGTTATCTATTTTTAGATTTTTAAAGAAATTTCCCCAACAATGTTTGACTTTCACGTCTTGAGCTCAAACTACAACAAACTTTTCTCATTGTCAGGTATTACATCAGGTTATTCTCGCTCTCTACCTCCATTTTTTCTTTCCTGTTCTCATTCTGTATGATGTTTGACCACTGTCTTACCTGTGGCAGTGTGTGAGTAAAGGAGTAGATTCGGGGCTGAGACTGGTGGTCTGTGTGAGAGTGGGCCAGGCCACATGTGGCTTTTATATGCTGGCGCCCAGAGAGAGGGGATTATAGACACAGAAACAAACTCGCTGAGCTCACAGCCCCCACAGAATAGAAATACCCCATCATCAAAGAGAGAGAGAGACAGAGAGAGTGGGGCAGAAAGAGAGGCAGAGAGACATAGGTTGAAAGAAGAATATGAGGAAGCAAATGTGACAAACGGAAAATCAATGTATATTTGGCCTCAGAGGACTTGATGAAGATAAAATAACTTCATATTAACTTGATCACATGAATCCATGAACTAAAGAGAGTGCAGTCAGTGAACTGTTACATACACAGCCCTAACCCCAATAGTAGATTCATACAGCCCAGTCACACAGCAGTTCGTGAAATAGTCACTAAATTTAATGTATTGATTCGTGTACATAGACACGGATTTTAATGTTTTTTTCGTGATGGTCAGCACGAAATCAATTCTGATGTAATCTACGTAATTGTGAACTGTGAAGTATAAAAAGTGGCGAACGCCGCATAAAGAGGAGGTTGGGGTTGATGGGTGGGTCAAAAAAAACTGGACTTTCGCCCAGGAGACTGCTGTTCCTGTCCCGTGTGAAACCACAAGTCGAAGTTGATTTATTTGTCGTGTAACTTACGCAC
The DNA here is from genome assembly GCA_916701665.1 of Sebastiscus tertius. Classification (NCBI taxonomy): domain Eukaryota; kingdom Metazoa; phylum Chordata; class Actinopteri; order Perciformes; family Sebastidae; genus Sebastiscus; species Sebastiscus tertius. Next base: position 67,883 of record CAKAOH010041615.1, read on the forward strand.
TTAAGTTACAGCACTTCCGGTGTTATTTTAACCCAAACCACAACCTTTTCCTAAACCTAAGCCTAACCAAATTGATCTTTTCCTAAACCTAACTAAGTAGTTTGTTGCCTAATCCTAACCAAGTCGATCTTGTCCTAAATCTAACTAGGTTGTTTTATTTTGAAAAGACTGGAGCAGAAATTGGCACGTGCGTCATGTGTTGCTGGACATTCGTAGGAAAACGCACAAAAAATACATTGTTGAAAGTCGTGCTGTGCGTCAGGAAAAAAAGGGAAATTCATGTCTGTATATGAGTCAAGTTTCGTGATTATTTCGCAAACTCTTGTGAGACTGTGTTGCTTCATAATAATGAGAGCCAGGCTGACCAAGTTCACATTTAAGAGCCTGTCACAAAAGTATTCACTCCTATTCCCATCAGTGCTGTAATCAAGAGGCGCTGGGACAAACAATAACAGGAAAAGCAATAAGCTGTGAGAAGCAATAACCTCGCTGTTCCAACTCTGGGCGAGCAGTGAGGTTCAGAGTGTGGTATGTGGACAATAATCTGAATCGCTCTCCTCATCACTGTGGGAGAAGACTATTAAATTAAAGCCCTCTGCCTTTTTTCTTGCGTGGGTGGGTAAAACGTGGTGGGCGTTGGAGTCCACGAGGTGCTTATTCCAAAGTGTACACGAGGGAACGTGCAACCCGGTCGAATGTGACTCCAAACACAGCCGCGGTGGCGAGGTCGCGTCATGTGTGACATCAAGGTTTCACATGTGCTGATGAGGACGGGAGGGAAATAAAGGCTGCAGCTCTTCACCAGATGAGATCCCAAAGTAAAACTACTCATGTCTTGGATTTTGTAGTCGGCCTCATTAATCCTGCAGTCTGAATTTCCTCGAATCCTCGCACTCAAGTGAGCATCAGGGAAAAGGTCAACGGAGAACTGAGTGAAAGGTTGAATCAACCATTTCCTCAGAGTCAAATATATGTAGAACAAGACAGGAAGTGTCTGACAGCAAGGGGAAGTTAAGTGGGCACCCAGGGGCACATCTCTTATTTGTGGATCCTTGTCTCCCTGTTCTACGTCCTCTAGTGGAGACTGAAGGAGGTGCTTCCCTTTCCACTCAATTCAGTGACTGGATTCAGTCAAGGTCCACCATCCAAAAGGACAGTCTAGCAGATAAAACACTTCTCTGAGCTTATGAGAAAAACAGAAGGAGGATACACAAATGCATTCTCTGCGAAAGTCAGAATGTGACTATTTCCTTTCTTAAAGAGGACCTATCACACTTATTTTCAGGTTCATACTTGTATCTTGAGCTTCTACTAGAACATGTTTGCATTCTTTAATGGTCAAAAAATTCTTTACTTTTTTCATATCGGCTGTGCTGCAGCACCTCTTTTCACCCTCTGTCTGAAACGCCCTGTTTGAGATCCTGCCCCACCCTCTCGAAAAGCCCAGTCTGCTCTGATTGGTCAGCTGGCCCACTGTTATGATTGGTCAACCGAACCAAACTCTTTGGACTCCGCTCCAGCTCCGCTCTAACTTGTGCCACAGGGCGTGTCAAACTAACCGCTAGGCAAAGTGTGTTACTTGGTGACATCACCACGTTACGGAAGAAAAGGTAGAACTTCAAGCGAGGCGTTTCAGTGTTTCTGTAGGGGAGAGTAACTCCCTTTGGCGTGGACTTTGCGATTTGTAACTTTGCAGAACTTTTACATGCAAAAAAAAATATATAACGCACTAAAGGACAGGGAAGAAGCACAAAAACACAATAGGTCCCCTTTAAAACACATCACAGATAATTGAGATTACAAAGCATAAGTAAGAGAAGTGTAGAAGAAACAAAAAATAAGTATTCCGTAATCAGATTGATTTAATTTTATTTAAAGATACTAAATGCGAGATTGGGAGCATTTTTATTGCCTCCGCACAGCTCTCAACATGGCTCTCACAATGGCTGAGCCAGCAGTTTGTAGCTAACAGCGCTAACAGCGCTAAACGTGAAAACAACGACAACAGTGCTGACAGAGCTAACAGTGTTAACCTGGGGGGGATTTCATATCCATGACTATTTTAAACAATTACATTCCTAACAAATAATAATGTAAATGAATGTCTTATGATTTACTAATCTGTAAGTATCAAACTTTCCTTGGAGTCCTTGGATTTTGTTCATTAATAACCTTTAGGACAATAAGTTATTAAATCATATATATATATATAATATTTTCAATATAACATGTGAAGTTCTTTTATCCTGCATACATATCCTTAGAATGCATGGTATAGGACTATACATTTTTCACATTCACTCCTGGGTACAGCTGGAAACATGACAGGAACACGACTTCATAATCAGACCATACATGCGGAGTTGGAGTAATAAGATACTGCAGCTGATCTCATGGGAAAAGATGAAATAGAGTCAAGAGAAGTCAATGACTTTATTTTTATGTGCGCTAATAAAACATGCCCTTCAGAAAGCCCTTTGATCAGTGTCTGGAGCATTGCTGATGTACCTTCAAGTGTGTGAAAAACATCTTCAAATTCAATAAAGGCTTGATTAATCTTCTTGCACACAGTCCAGAAATAAATAGCAGTTCATTGTGCCGGTGTTGACATATTATATTTTACGTTTCATATACAGGCCTTTTATATCTTGGGTCTGGTATTAGAAATACAGCCGTCAACACAGCAGGACATCACACTATCTGAGCAAAACCAAGTTTAAAGGGCGAAACACATAAGTTAAGAGTGTCACACTTGACTGAACAAAGATATATAACACGTATCTGCCCTTTTTTGATAAATATATAGTTATATAAAAGTATCTTGCATCTCATTCTTTCATGTCCCCCTCACATCGAGGCTTTTACATCAACTACTACACAACAGAAAATCTATTGATCACTCCATCAGTCCATCCATCTGTTTATCCATCAATATATCAACCTATTTATAAGACTAAAAATATGTGAAATGAAAGATAAACATTTCCATAAAACTCTGTCTTTATTAAGTGTATCCCACATAGTTCACATATCCGAAAAGTTGATATTTGTATGAAGTCAGAACCAAATTCTCCAAATGTTAAGTGGAGCATCCTGAGGGTCTTCCAGCCGATAATGATGTATACTCACTAGGGCTTTCAATCAATTAAAATATTTAATTGCAATCAATTGGCTCAAAATGTACCTTAAAGGAAGATTTGTCAAGTATTTAATACTCTTATCAACATTGGAGTGGGCAAATATGCTTGCTCTATGCAAATGTATGTATTTATTTTCAGGCTGTCAAAGTTAACGCAATAACGCATATATTTGCCCACTGTTGATAAGAGTGTTAAATACTTAACAAATCTCCCTTTAAGGTACATTTTGACCAGATAAAAAAAGTGCAATTAATTGTGATTAACTATGGACAATCATGCGATTAACCGTGATTAAACATTTTAATAAATTGACAGCCCTAATTTATTTATTATTGGAAATCAATTAACAACAACAAAAACAGTGACAAATACCATCCAGAAACCCTCACAGGTACTGCATTTAACATAAAAATATGCTCAAATCATAACATGGCAAACTGTAGCCCAACAGGCAACAACAGCTGTCAGTGTGCTGACTTGACTATGACTTGCCCCAAACTGCATGTGATTATCATAAAGTGGGCATGTCTGTAAAGGGGAGACTTCTGTTGGTACCCATAGAACGCATTTTCATTCACATATCTTGAGGTCAGATGTCAATGGACCCCTTTGAAAATGGCCATGCCAGTTTTTTCTCGCCAAAATTTTGCGGAAGTTTGGAACTTTATTCAGCCTTCTTCACGACAAGCTAGTATTGACATGGTTGATACCAATGGATTCTACTGATTTCATATGATCGTCAAAAACTGAGCGGTGTTTAAACGAATTTGCGTTAACGTGGTGTTATTATCACATTAACTGTGACAGCCCTAATACCCACATTGGATTTATGAAGTAAAAGGTAGTCCACAATGGAGTGATTACTATTAAAGTGCATAAGCCTGTAAAATTAATATTCATTTCAGTTATACACGAGAGTGACAAGACAATGCTAAAACAAACCACACATCACTGTATGCATGCGTAAGTGTTCTCTTTCATTATAAAACAGCAGTGACTTTGGAAATTCTGTTGGGAAAACGACGGTAGTCGTGACTTCGGTGGGTCTTGGTGTGTCTGCGTGACGGTCAGACTCCTCATATGCTCTCTAGATGAAATGTCAAGGAACAAGGCCCAGATGAGGTCAGGGGGGGATGTTGTTGCTGTGGCAACTGTGTGGCCAATTGTGTGAAGTGATGGACTTGGGGGGTTTATATTAAAACAACATTAGTGTGATAATGTTCTGTGGATGTGACACAGGGCCCAGCTTCACAGACTGACAGTATTTCAACACAGCAAAGTTTTCTTTTGTAGTGCTCTTTTTTCTTGTATTTTTGCAGAGAAATATTCTCTTAAACCACTTTTCTAGCAATGTTTTTCATTGAAGATAATGTTATGTTATTATTCATTACTTCTCATTATTAATTGAATTCCTCTGTCCCAATTTCCTCGACTTTTAGAAGCCATCATTGAACCAGGCTCTCCAAATCCTTCTCATTCTCTGCCTATAGCCCGGCCATTGTTGCTCTATACGATGGCTCTGCTGACCTATACGAATAGACCAACAACAGCTTCACATTCCTCAGCCTCACCTCTGTGCTGCAGCTCTATAGGCAGGCCAGCATGTGCTGAGTCGACAGGCCGCATCACAGGGTTACAAAGAGAGAGAGAGCGCGAGATGAGCCGCAAGCTGACCGGCGCGCGCGCACACAAACCCGTTTTTGACGCACAATAAACATGAGAACAGAGAAGCGCGCGTGGAGGTTCACGCTCACCTGAGTCAAGTTGGTCACAGTTAACTATAGGTCTACCGGAACTCTGCTTTCAAAATAAAAGCCTTGATAGTTCGGAGGCCAGCTCAGAAGTAGGTGGTAACTAATCATTATTTTCATTAGGCTATTTATTGTAGTGCCTAACATCATGTAACACAAATACAGGGTTCCCATACCCAACTTTGGCATTACGTGTCTTGGGGGGTTTCTGCGACTATAAGGTCATGCAAGTAGGTAATATGTATGTAATACATATAAACAGGTACACACAATTACATATAGTGGTTAAGATATTAATCTGTAACATGTTTACATACAATCTATACATATATATATATATATGTACATGTAACATATTTTTTACTTGTTCTTATACTAAATGTCCTTACCGTAACATTACAATAATGTTCATTTTATACATTTTCCTTTTTTAAATTCTATAATATTTTAAGAAAATTTAAATTAATTTTCATCGAGCTTTGCATCATTGTAAATATTGATGTAAAAATGTTTTTGTAAAATAGGGGATTTCATGATTTTCTCTACACCATGAACATTTTAGACAGTAGCCATAGATGTCAGACTTCATACATAAAACATATAAAAAATATGTTGTGTTTTATGACAGATATTGCAATTCTAATGTCTAATGTCTTCACCACAACGGTAAGAACATGTTGCGGAAATTACACTTTTGCCAATATTGCAGATAAATGGCAGCTAGCAAGGTCTGCTACATTAGCTTTGACTCTTAGCATCTAATATTCATTAATTCAACAGTAACATTAAGTCATTTTTAATGTAGTTCAAAATACACAGTTACTAAGCCGTATGGTAAGAACACACAATAAATACTTGAAAAGAAAAGGTGATCTTAAACTTGTTTTTCTTGACCTGGAATGTCACCTAGTGTGGATGGCCCAACCTGTCATCCATGTGCTCACTTCTGTTTCCATAGAACTAGATTTGTTTGGCTTTGAATGAAACTTTTACTATGGTATTTGTTCAGTGTCGCTGTAAAGACTCAGAAGTATGGGGGACAGGCGCATTGAGATGAAAAAAAAATCATTTAAATGATTTCCAAAAAAATAAATATTCTTTAATATGGTGTAAAGTAATATGGATATGAAACAATTCCATTTGAAATAATTTCATAATTTAATTGAATTAGCTCATATTACGTATCTCAACATTGAGACCTTAGTTGTGGGAAATTAAGAAAAGTGGTGTTTGGACCCATAAAATGTTCCATACATTTTTGCCAATTATTTTCTCTATTAAGCAGCTAACAGTTTAGTCTAGAAAATGACTTCCAGGATAGGCTACTCTATTTCGGCTATTCGCCTAATCATCTGATAACTTAAAAACGGACAAAATAAATTTATCTGAATGATTATATTTTTTTTTCATACTTTATATTTTCCCTTTTTTCGAGGTTGTTTTCATATATGCAATTTACAGTTCTTAATTACAGTAGTTTATAGTCCAATTTTTGAAGTAGTTGAGCTTATAGACAAACTCATTAAGTACACTAGAGAAAACAACTTCAAGATTCAAAATTGAAATACAATAAAGAAAAGAAATAATAATAATAATAATAATAATAATAATAATAATAATAATAATAGTAATAATAATAATAATAATAATAAAAAGAAAGAATAGAATAAAAAACACACACAAAAAATAATAATACAAAAATAAGAGAGTAATAATAATAATAAATTAAATAAACAAATAAGTTAATAGGGGGGTCTTTTTCCTTCTGTTAAACTCCATCTCTTCTCAAAAACATCCTCCATATTCCTTATTTTTGAATGATTATATTTTTAGTTTTTTACTTTCTGTATTACTCCTATAATAATCATTGGAACACTAAGTGAGGCTTGTTATGATGTTCAACATAGAGTTTAATTTTGAAGAGCCTATAACCGGAAGTGTCACCCTGAATTCGGTCCACCTTTGTCAAACTCGCCTCGTTTCCATCATTAGTGGGGATGGAGAGGGGGACAACACGCGCACACGCGCGCGAGCATGAGGTCCCCCCGCGTGGACGCCGGTATAAAACAGAAGCGCCAGGTTCACACAAAAGTCTCCACATAGAAGAGGATTTGGTGAGCGAGTAGAGGAGAGGAGAGCGGAGAGCGGAGAGTATCCAGGTAAGAAGCAGCAGGAGCAGGTAAAATAAACTGACCGAGAGGACTCTCCCATTGGATGGACTCACTTTACTTAACTACTGAGAGGATTAAATGTTGATTTTGGCTTCTCCTCACTCAGACATATTAGTTTCTAGCTTGTCATTATAAGAACATAAGAAGTTGAATGTAAATTTTATTATTATTATATTATTATTATAAATTATTTCAATTTATATGGTGGAAACATTGCTAGTTACAACAATTTGAAACTATTTAAATCCACTTAAAGCTCACATTTAAGGGAAAATTATTTTGTTATAATAATAATAATAATAATAAATTAGATTTATATAGCGCCTTTCAGAAACCCAAGGACGCTTTACAAAGTGGGCACACAAAATCATACTAACAAATAACACACAGGAGAAACTATAGCTATGTAATTAAAAGAGTGATGTGTAGGAAGAGTCAGCTGAGATCATAGGCCTTGATGAACAGGGTGGTGTTTGAGGTGTTTTTTGAAAGTGTCCAGGGACGCTGAAGGCTCTGACGCCGAATGTTCTCCAATAAATCTAAATTTACCGGATACATTTTACTGTTATACCCCTTCTCTTATTGTTTTCTTTGTTTTCTTTTCCACTTTAGAAATGAATCGATTTACTAGAAACCACATGACCTCCCCCATGTACTTCCCCAGCATGGGTACAGCCCCTTTCTTTAAGGTGAATTCACACACACACACACACTCATAAACACACACACACATACATTCAGTACACACCCTCATGTCTCCCCCTTCCTGTGTGCAGGTGACTGTGTTTGAGCGGGAGTACTTCCAGGGCAAGTGTCTGGAGTTCACCAACGAGTGCTGCAACATCTACGACTGCGGCCTGGACAACATCCGCTCCATCCGAGTGGAGAGTGGAGCGTGAGTCACACAGCAGCCTGTACGCCTGCACGTCTCTGTGGACAGCTGACTGACTCTGTGTGTGTGTGTGTGTTTGTGTGTGTGTTTATGTAAGTGTGTGTGTCTGTGAGACAGAGGTAGGTAGAGAGATAATGAGAGAGGAAGGAAGTAGTGTCCAGGCTCCCACTAAAAGCATATCACCTCTGAGGTCACTATAATCCTACCTACATGTATACGGTTGCACCCAGTTATGAGCAGGTAGTGGGAGGAGGTCGTCTTCTTTTGGCCACAGCTGCCTTTTTCAGAAGAAGTACTGAGAATGAGTTTTTATCACGATCACCCGAGGAGCTGACGGGGTGAGCCTGTAAGCAATTTACACTGGGAGAGTTTCACTTTGTGGAGCTTTATTCAGAGCTGGCGTACGCGCCTCAGCGGTGATCAACCGTTATTGTTGGTCAGTGGGGGTTAATTTGAGGCCACATGCCTGTCTTTATCCTTTAGATGAAATGGTGCGATACTTCCGTTTCTCAGCGTATGCGGAGGAAAATGTCAAGATCCCTCTGATGAAAAGCACACTGAATTCTTAGAGAAACTACTCTGAGAACCATCCAGTGGGAATAGCTTGTGAAAAAAATAAATTACACTATAGATCCTATACTCTCTATTTCTACGGCTCAGTTTTCACGTTAGTAACTAATTACTTTCAATCTTAAAGCCTCTGAAAACTGGGTTTCAAATATTAAATATTCATGACTAAAGTTAAAGAAACATCCTGAGGTATTATCAGTTGAGGTACTTTACGTGAGTATTTCTATTTTAGGGTATTTTATAAGTAAGCAAATATTGTACTTTTTACTCCACTACATGTATTTAACAGTTATAATTACTAGTTACTTGTTTAATACATATGATTATATATTACAAAACATATGGACTTGTTGGAACAGTATATCAACGAAGATGCATTATTAGTAGGGCTGTCAATCAATTAAAAGAGTAATCATGATTAATCTTATGATTGTCCATAGTTAATCACGATTGATTACAAATTATTCGAACATTTTCCATCTGTTCAAAATGTACCTTAAAGGGAGATTTGTCAAGTATTTAATACTCTTATCAACATGGGAGTGGGCAAATATGCTGCTTTATGCAAATATATGTATGTATTTATTATTGGAAATCAATTAACAACACAAAACAATGACAAATATTGTCCAGAAACCCTCACAGGTACTGCATTTAGCATAAAACTATGCTCAAATCTTAACATGGTAAACTGTGATCCAACAGGCAACAACAGCTGTCAGTGTGTCAGTGTGCTGACTTGACTATAACTTGCTCCAAACTGCATGTGATTATCATAAAGTGGGCATGTCTGTAAAGGGGAGACTCGTGGGTACCCATAGAACCCATTTTCATTCACATATCTTGAGGTCAGAGGTCAAGGACCCCTTTGAAAATGGACATGGCAGTTTTTCCTCGCTAAAATTTAGCTCAAGTTTGGAGCGTTATTTAACCTCCTTCTCGACAAGCTTGTATGACATGGTGGGTACCAATGGATTCTTTAGGTTTTTCTAGTTTCATATGATACCAGTATCTTAACGCTACTCTGAGCCCTTTACAAACCAAAAAATCTCAAGTTGCATTAATGCGTTAAAGAAATTAGTGACGTTAAAATTAATTTGCGTTGACGCAATATTATCGCATTAATTTTAACTTTTTCCTTTTGTGTGGGTATTAAGTGCTCAAGTTATGTAGTTGTGTGTTATCATCATACATTTCCAAAACATCTGTTATTGGTTGGAGAGAGTGCAGCCTCCTCCTCCTCTGTATACATCAAGCAGCCATCTGTTGGTGACTCCTCACAGGGGAAGAAAACCTTTTTTTGAGTGCCACCCTCAGTAATTTGACGCACTTTGCACCAAATCTTCACTCTGAGCAGCTTCATACATAACAGCCTTAGTCATGCTGTGTATAGTTTGCCAAAGTCAGACAAACACTTGCTGACTTCAGCAGCTCAATGGAGATTTAGCTCCAGTTTTCAGAGCGGAAAATGGTGAGAACTGATTAGAGTGTGCAATTGTACTATTTGTAGACCAAGGAAAGGAAAATGCCATCACTGAAAACCAACTCAGGATATTTTGTAGAAACTGAGGTAGATAGGTAGGTTACAGGCTACATTCAGAACCAAATATGAACGAAATGAGCAACCAGGACAGTTTGGAAATTGCCTTTGTAGACTCGCACCTCTTCTTCTTCTGAAACTCCTTGTTTTCTTGGTTGTCATGTTGTAATTTCAACTGACAGATTTTTCTGCCCTGAGAGAATTGTCCAACTCGTCGAGGTTTCAGAGCCAACGAAAAAAAACAACTCAAAAGTGCATGATGGTCAATGTGCGACTATGGCTGTTTTTTGTTGTTTATAAAAAGGTGACATTAAGAAGAACAGGAGTTATATATAGTTCATATATCCAGTCTTAACATGGTCTAATATCAATTGGTCATTTTTCTTCTTCAGCCATCCTTTTGTGATGATTTTCTGATCATTTTTTTTTTAAAAATGGTGGATATCACCTTTAAAGATTAATCAGTGGGCTACCCCCGGGGTCTGAAAAGTGAAGCCAATGCAGAAGTGCCTTAAACCTGCATTCTTTCTAACAGCCAGCAGGGGGCGACTCACCTGGTTGCAAAAAGAAGTCTGATTGTATAGAAGTCTATGAGAAAATGAGCCTACTTCTCACTTGATTTATTAGCTCAGTAAACATTGTAAACATGAGTTTATGGTCTCAATCGCTAGTTTCAAGTCTTCAATACAACATGATGTTCATTTAGTAAATTATGGTCCCATTTAGAGTCAAATAGACCGTCAAGCAGGGGATGCTTTAGGGCGGGGCTACCTTGTGATTGACAGGTTGCTACCACGGCATTGTCCGTGTTTTCATCTTAGAGCTTTAACCCTTTCACAGTGTGTTTTCAGTTCATGAACGTTAATATTAACATTTAGGTCGCCTAAAAATGTCTTATTCAGTGTTCAGTTGTACTTAGCTCCACCCTCTCGTGTCACTTCTGGTTGCAAAAAAACCAAGATGGCCACTGCCAAAATGCCAAACTTAAGGCTTCAAAACAGCAGTCTACAAACCAATAGGTGACATCACGGTGACTACGTTCACTTCTTATATGCAGTCTATGACTGTGCTCCCCCTCCATGTGTGCTTTATACTCCGCTCACCCCGTCTAATGTCACCTGTCTGTTTTATGTTCAGACTGTTTACTCACCCGTCTGACTGTTTCTCCTCTTCCACCCTTGTGTCCAGTTGGGTGGGATTCGAGCACCATGACTTCCAGGGCCAGCAGTTCATCCTGGAGAGGGGAGAGTACCCCAACTGGGACGCCCACAGCGGCTCCCTGTCCTACCACAACGAGTTCTTCATGTCCTTTCGCCCCATCTACTGTGCCGTGAGTACCTGTAGAGGATGGGGAAGGGCATGGGAAGAGAGAAGTGGGAGTGAAAGAGCGAGAAAGGGCAAATGGAAATGAGAAGATAGTGAGTGCCAGAGTGACAGAAGGAGGGAGTGATCAGACGCCACACAACGAGTGACTGAGACAGCACAGAAATAGAAATGAGACAACTCAGTGTCCGCTCTGTACGTCTGTCTGACAGGCCTAACGCTAACTCTCTGTTGCACCCCCCCTCCACAGTCTCACCAGAGCAGCCGTATGATGATCTTTGAGAAGGAGAACTTCATGGGCCGCAACACTGAGCTGTGCGACGACTACCCCTCCCTGCAGGCCATGGGCTGGTTCAAGCCCGAGGTGGGCTCCATGCACGTGCAGTGTGGAGCGTAAGTCTGTGCTTCTTCCCAACACATTCTAGTTCAGTTTGGACAGCTCTTCATCATAAAAAGGTTCAGAAGGCTTTAAAGAGAAACTAAATAAGCAGAAAAGTACAGTGCTAAAGAATACAACAGGGCAAAATAAACTAAGAGACATCCATAATGTGGTTATATCAGTAGAGACATTTTAGGAGGCATGTCATATCCCAAAGCAATAAAACCCCTCATTTACACACTTGTAATCACACTCACACTTTACTCTCAAGGCGGCTCTTCTTAGTGTGTCTTTGATTTTTTTTTTTCCTCTTTTGTGAGCTGCATTTGATTTTTAATGATTTCCTCCTCCACACTTTAATCTTTTAAAACACTGAATTCCCGCTTAAACATCCCCCTTGAGCAGCTTTAAGAAGTCCCAAAACTGTTCAATAATGTTTTACCACCTTCTCAAAGCTGGATCACACTTATGTTCAGTCAGTGAAATATTCAAAACCGTGATGTCATTATTCCAGTTCTTAGTCCACCCCTAGCAGCATGGCCTTCGGGATGGCAATAGAGAGAGTGCTACAGGAATGAGTCCTAAAACCCGGATATGAGTTTGCATGTTAGCACTTCCAGTTCCCTCGTCTGGAAGTCAATGGGTTTAGTAAATACCCCACTCGTGAATTTTGAAGCCTTTACATGTCTTACAAAAGGCGGTTGCTAACAAGTGGCTAAATGAAACTACTAAACGTCATCACAGTGACTCATCTACCTTTACAGCCTCGATGTGTTTACTCTCGTTCATGCAACCTTGCTGTAGTTCGTTTATAGTCTAACGTTAGCTTTTTACTTCTGGCGATTGCATTCATGCTTCAAAAATCATAAAAGTGGTGTTCATTTGTGAAGATTATTTTATTGAACAAAATGTGTAAGTATCATCAACATTTGTTTGCAGCAGAGTTTATTTTCAGCAATAATCCAAAACCCAATGGAAAAATCCCATTGGCTTTTTTGTCGAGGTAACCCAGGGTGATGCTAACTTCCTGGTTAGCCTACAAAAATATGTCATCCCCGAAGCACTCTATATATGGCCCCTTTGCCTCTGGCAGCTTCTCTTTATATGGGCATTTGTCTTTCACACGTACTTTTATACATTTCTGATGATGAACATTTGACAGATGAATAGAATGGTGACAGTCTTTCGAAGCTCCGTACGCTACCTTCCAAAAATGGCGGCGCGTCCCAGAATGCTTCACGATTCCCCATTCCCTATTTTAATGGCACATATTAGCTTGTTACAGAGCGTATCGGCACGTTGGCTGATAAATAACAAGAAAATGCAACACAGAGATGCCAGTAATAAAGACTATAGATTTAGTTTTGCTATAAAATGTTCCACTCAGTTCATGCCTCACAATTCGTCAATATCTGATTTAGCCTGAATACCACCTGAAGAAATTCTTTATGTAAAGTAAATCAGAAAAATGTAATTCAGCTCTTCTTACTTACCTACTTTCCTTCCTCCAGCTTCGTGTGCTATGAGTACCCTGGCTACAGAGGCCAGCAGTACATCATGGAGTGCGAGAGACACAGCGGAGACTACCAGCACTGGAAGAACTGGGGCTCCCACTGTCAGACTCCAAAGATCCAGTCCATCAGACGCATCAGGCACTGAGAAGGAACGGATCAGGACTGGCAACAGTTAACGGCTCAGGCTAACACCTGGACGCCGTACTTTAGGGGGCCTGCCTGTGGGCCGAAAGCCTGAACTTAAGCTTTGGTTCAGAGTTTAAGGCTTCATTTGTCAGGACCGCAACACTACAACACAATCCATCAATGACGTAGCAGCTACCTCTTTATCCCAGCTCATATTCATATTTCTGTTAATACTCATTTTGTTTTAGTACAAGTGAAATAAAGCTCAGATTGAGAACATGAGAAGTTCTTTCTGTCATTCCTGTGTGAGTGCACGTATGCAAAGAGAACATTTATACATGTGTGGGTATATAAATATTCCTGTAACCATAACTGCAAAGAAATTAATTTAGTCTTGCTATTCTTTGCACATTAAAGTTTCCATGGCGATGAGTGATTGGCTCACCCACCAGTCAAGACACGTACAACAGCAGGTAGTTTCAACACAATCTTTAGTCAAACGTACAGGTGTAATCAAGAGAGACGTGCAAAATACCACGGTACCATGTGACCGGGGCAGAGTTTCACACTGTTTAAGTCAGTAACATGACATTACATAAATTAAGAGGGATCAGTGCGACATCACACTGCTTTGGCATCAGTTCATTGAAAAGACAGTGATTTTCATTATTCCTTCCTCCCACAGCAGGTTTAAAGAGAATGTCCTACTGTGATTGCTTTAATATAATAAACTATAGGTGAACTAACACCAACCCTAATGTCTGAGAACAGTACCTAAAAGTATGTGAACCTTTAGCCCTGTTTCCACCACAGGAACTTTCCCCCAATACTATGAACCTTTTGAGGAATTCATTGCGTTATGACTCCAGACACAGACACAGAAAGAGTCTAATTTAAGTTCAGGGGAGATTTTATAGGGCCTTTTCACCCCCCAAAAAGGCCTGGTCGGGGGGGTAGTACTTTCTGAAAGTACCGGAACTTTTGGGGTAGAGTTTGCAGGTAACTAACGCACGCACACACACACACACACACACACACACACACACACACACACACACACACACACACACACACACACACACACACACACACACACACACACACACACACACACACACACACACACACACACACACACACACACACACACACACACACACAGCTTCAATGACTTCAAGGTAAAGGTAGACCTATTTTGCATGAAAATCACATGAATAATAAAAACAAATCCCACAAAACTGACTTCAGATGGGGACGTAGCCTACAAACATGGACATGGGACACGTCACGCACACAAGGTGGGCGGAGCGCATGCCTCTTAACCCCGGTGAGAAACATGACGCCCAGTAAGTGGGCAAAATACGAGAAAAAAATATACAAAACAATGAGAAAGGGAAAATGGAATGAAAGAAAATGCAGTAAATGCATATCAAATAGGCTTAAAAACAGTACATTCCTGTTGTCCTGGCAGGAAGGAATAAGGCAAAGGGAAGATAAGGCGAAAAGACAACAGCAGCAACAGGTTAATTTGTCAGTGAATTGGTCTACATGTTCACAGAGCTATATTATATTTATGATAATATACTGTATCTAATTACATTTTAGGACCTAGGTTAAAGACCGGTTTAGGGAAAACTGCTAAATGCTGGCACAGTTAACATTCATGGTGTTACCTTGTGGATATTACAATACATTTGGCAATGATAGCAATGCTGTTGGACTTTAAAAGCAATGTATATGGTTTGCTAGGGCCATTTTTGGGGTTCTGGTATTGGGCTGGTTTTGATTGGCTGTTGGGCTGGTTTTGTAACACAGATCTTGTAACCCTGGTCTATCCACCACTTTAGTCCAGACTGAAATATCTCAACATCTATTGAATGGGTTGCCATGACATTTTGTACAGATATTCATGTCTACCTCAGAATACATTGTAGCAACATTGGTGATCCCCTGACCTTCTCACATCATCTGGCGCCATCATCAGGTTAAAACTTTAGTTTATCAGATACTTTGGTTCATGACCAAATATCTGCACTATACTATAATATCTGTACTGGTGACATTCCCATCAGCCTCAGCAGCACTTTGTGTTTAGCGCCAATTAGCAAATGTCAGCATGCTAACACACTTAACTAAGGTGGTGAACACGGTGAACATTAGACCTGCTAAACATTGTTACTGTCAGCATGTTAGCATGTCAACAATGTGAGTATTAAGCTCACATTACAGCTCCTAAATAGAGACGCTGGTGTTGCTTTAGACTCTAATCTTGTTTAATGTAGATCACTTTATTAAAAACTAGGGCTGTCAAAGTGCATGCAATAATAATGCAAATTAATGCATTCTTTAACCTTTTTAGGTTCTAGCGGGCTCAGTTTTAAAGCTACAGTGAAGATAGTGGCATCATATGAAAATAGAAAACCTAATGTCATACTAGCTTGTCGCAAAGGCAGCTAAATAACGCTCCAAACTTATGCTAAGTTTTGGCGAGAAAAAACTGGCATGGCCAATTTCAAAGGGGTCACTTGGTCTGAAAATGGGTTCTATGTGTACCCACGAGTCTCCCCTTTACAGACATGCCCACTTTATGATAATCACATGCAGTTTTTGGCCAAGTCATAGCCAAGTCAGCACACTGACACACTGACAGCTGTTGTTGCCTGTTGGGCTGCAGTTTGCCATGTTATGATGTGAGCAATTTTTTATGCTAAATGCAGTACCTGTGAGGGTTTCTGGACAATATTTGTCATTGTTTTGTGTTGATAATTGGTTTCCAATAATAAATATGTACATACATTTGCATAAAGCAAGCATATTTGTCCACTCCCATGCTGATAAAAGTATTAAATACTTGACAAATCTCCCTTTAAGGTACATTTTGAACCAATAAAAAATGTGTGATTAATTTGCAATTAGTTTTAATTAACTATGCACAATCACGCGATTAATCACAATTAAATATTTTAATTGATTGATAGCCCCATTAAAAACAATTAAGACACTTCTCGTATTAGTAACTATCACATCCCTGATGTCACGGTTTACCAAAATGCATAACTTGACTGACTGCCCGTACCTGTTGTATATGGAGTCATACTAAAGCGTAAACATAGATTCGTATTCAACTCCTGCAAAAACCATGTGTAACTCCTCTCAAGAGGAACGACAGACATGTGTCTGAGCTTCTGATAACAGCTTGAGTTGGGTTGATTTCTGAAAGAAATGTGCATAAATTAAGGGGTTGAAAGTAAACAAAGACAGAAGAACAAATATAGCTAAGGTTGCTTATGCGGTTCACATGCAGCAGGACCAGGCTCTCTAAAAATGAAACACACTTCACCCTGAGGATAAACTCAGAAAATCAATACCTCATTCCTTTTTCAGTTGCTGTCACTTCTTTCTTTTCAGATAAGTGCTCTTTTTTAAATGAAACTAGTTTGTGTTACAGAATATGCTTTCTGCTTGACGAAGCAGCCGCTATGCCCTCCATAATTGTCGGCACATTTGTGAATATGAGCCACAAACCGTGCAGAGAAAGAAAAGTAGTCTTTTTGTATTCCGAGTTGCAGTCGTGTTTTATCCAGCGTGTGCTACCTTTTAAGACTGCCATACCTATTTACTAATTTGCTTCCTCTTCTGTATATCTGTCGTCTGTCCACCGTCTCCCCTCATTCCTCCTTCTTTCTCCCCTCTCTCACCCTCCCTCACGCTATTCCTTCACTCCCTCCTTCAGACTGCCGTTCTCCCGTCTGCGGCGGTGACCCTCGGCTCCTCTCCTCCTGGCTCCAAGTGAGTCAGCTCCCTGAACCCCAGCGTCTTGGCCTCCTTCCTCCCCGTCCTCTGTTCCCATCTCCTCCACCACATGCTCTTCGTCCTCTTTCTCCTCTTCGTCATCCTCCTCACTTCTCTCAGAGTCTGACTCATCGGAGTTGTCCTCTTCCAGGTAGCGGTAGCCTTTGACCTTTGGACACAAATGATATATTAAAATCGACGACTGAGGAGAGTTAGCCTCGAGTCAAAAATGTCTTTGCTCACCTTTCAGTCGCCAGTAAAAAAGTTTTACAATAAATAAAGCTCAGACTATAATAAGAATTCATTGATTCTCGCACAACTGACTGAGATTATTTCCATAGAGGGTTGGTAGAGTGCAGAACATATCATTGTTAGCATGGAGCTCAAACCGGGCCTTATGACTCAAGGCCTGGCCGCTGGACACTCACAAGCTCCCCTCCCGGGTCTGGCCCCAGGTACAGAAAAAACAGTATTGTTTTACTAAAAAAAAATTTAATTAAAATTTCATTTTTTTTTAGTAAAACAATACTGTACTTTTATTTGGCACCTTTCTAAAAGCTCTGTAGATGTGTTATTTTTTTTTTTTAAATGATTAGGCTACATAAAAATGTTCTCAATATAACCTTTAAGAACAATGAAACAACTTCACAGTAGTAGTGAAAGTGTCAGGTAATGACGTTTCGGGAACATTGGTATCGTCGACCAATAGTTTCCATATAAGTCAATCCAATGTCTCCGTATAGCCTATATATGTTATATTTCCATTCCATAAATATTTTTAATGTAGCCTACATTAAATAATGCTTAAACATATATTTAAAAATATTATAATTATATATGCAGGTGATGTTCTGTAGCTCTCTGTTTGGGCCCCCATAGAGGGAAGGAGCCCCTAGGCATGTGCGTAGAATGCCTGTGCGTACAGTAGATCCGGCTCTATGATTGGTTACCTTGTGCCGTGGCCGAGGGATGCGAGGCAGTCTGAAAGGCACTTTCTTGGCCAGCCGACGCTCCATCACCCAGTAACAGTAGCAGGCCAGCAATAAAGTGGCCAACAGGATGGAGAGTTTGGCCTGAGGAAGAGGGACAAAACGGGTGAAGAAAGGAACTTTTCCTTTAAAATGTTGATCCAAATGTTGCCTCTATTCTCAGAGGTGTTTTACTTGAGATGCATTAAACATTCTCTAAACACACACACACAAACATCATACCCTCATAGGCAGGTTGGACCAGAGGTAGACTATGAAGATGGCGATGGCCTGCCACCAGTGATAGATGGTATAGACAAAGTCCAGGCGTTCCTTTTCCTCGGCGTACAGCATACCGAGCAAAGCTGACACACACACACACACAGAGAGAGGAGTTCATGTTGACATCATGTCATGTGTGAACAAAGTTAGTGTGGAGTACGTACAAACACCTCGGCCACAGCTGTTACTCACTGCTGACGCCCGTCTTGTTCAAGGCGGTGCCGAGTCCCCACAGCGCAACGATCACCAGCAGAGGGCCCAAATATTCTGGACTTTTAGGAGGTGGAGAAAACACCATTAGAACCACCAGCAGCACCACGTGCACGACAGCGCCCCCAGCCAGACACACCCAGCGAGGGAGGCGTAGGAGGCAGAGAGAGAGGGAGGAGAAGACGGAGCAGGAGAGGCCATAGACGACTATAAGGAGCCACAGTTTATCCAGGCCCAAAACGCAGACGCCGTACGACTGTGGAAGGAAAGAAAGAAAGACATTAGATGAAACAAATATTTTCTATATTTCCTGTTCTTATTACTAAAATGATATTACTCTGTCTGCTCCTTTATGTGTTTGGTATCTGTTTATTTGTCATCTCAAAACTATCTAAAGACACTAAATAGGAATGTCCCGATCCAATATCAAATATCGGGGTCAATAAAAGGCATTTTTTTAACTGATCGAATCGGCTATACTGAGCCCGATCTGATCCTAGGTTTTACGTCAGCTGTCACACAAGTGTTCTTACTCGCGAAGCTTTCATGCACAGCAGCACAACAAGTGCCGTCGTCGTCAACTCTTCAACTCTCCTCTGAGCTCTGCGTGTGTGTAAGAGCGGGGCTGCGGCAAAACACCACACACCATAAACAACAGGAAAACGCAGTGTGAGACTATTTATTGATGTTATTTACCTAATGTATGTGCACTCGTTTCATTTCAGCTCAGAGTGAGAGTCTCTTGCTGTCATTACGGTGTGTGGTGTTTCACCAACAACATCATCATCATAGACAAACAGCAGCGGAGAGCTGATCGACGACAACCACACTCACCACGCCACTGCAAGTGCAACAAAAAGCACAGCGAGCAAGAAGCTAATAAGAGCGTTTTATCAATGTAATCCTCGCAAAAGATGATACAGACGACAGAAATAAACACTCAACGAATACAGTTCATTCAGGTATCTCAGACAAGAATGCACCGAATCAAGGTCAACTTTTAAAAGGGAGAGAGAAATTCCCTCTAGACAGCAACAAGGCCAAAAAGATTATTTTTATACTTGTAATATTGACTAAAAAAAAAAAAAAAAAACATCAAAGAAAAGCTATGCAGGCAATTTTAGTCTTAATGTAAAAGCAGAGTAATCAATAAAAAGGGGAAGTCCCTCCCCTTCCTGTGGACCCCATGGGACCTTATTTCTTAAAAATATGTACGGTAGTTAAAGGCAAGAGACAAGCCGTTTCACGCAAAACTAAATGATACTACGACAAACTGTGACTTTCTTGACTTCCAAAATTATGTTTTAAATTGACAAACATCATATGTGTGATTCATGACGCAATTCAAACGGGATCAAAAAAATATTTGTCTCTCGCCGTTGGCCACCGTTCATATTTCTTCTGAAATAAAGTCCCATGGTGGTCCACCGGAAGGGGCGGGACTTCACCTCTCTATTGTCATGCATATACACTGGATTGATTTTAATGTTCCTGAAGTGTGCACTGTGCAGCTGTATTATCTAGGAAAATACAAGTACTGAATAAGGACGCGGGATCGGCAGATACTCAATATTAAGTGACTCGGATCGGGACATCCCTAACTCTAACAAAATTACGCAATGCAAGTAAGAAGCTATTCTGCTCTTCAGCAAACTTGCAGCACAATACCAGGGAGAATCCGGTGACGGCAAACAGCACTTCAAATCCGCTGTAAATGAAGAAAGGGCAGAGCAGTCGCAGGCGGTAGTCTCTCAGGTGTTTGAAAGGCAGCTGGAAGATGTTTCCCCAGCCGATACTGCGAAGGTCGATCTCTTCTGTCGGGCGGTAGGCAGCTCCACACAGCACAAGGAACTGTGGGTGGTGGCAAAAAAGCAATCAATTTAGTTTGAATCATTTGGAATGATTGTTATGGTTTTGTACGTGCTTTGCTTTGAAATATACAGCAGTTCTTTCCAGCCCATTGTAGGACAAAATAACCAGCTGCAAACACAGCGCTGAACAAGCCTTTGTATCTCTCTTAAGCCCTGCAACTACCTTCAAAAAGCCAAGCCGGGATAAATACGTTGGCCAATCAACACAATTTTCTGTACATTGACAACAATCCATTTCTCAAGCCAGACATCTAAATTGCACAAAGGTGTGGAACTGAGAGAGTGATTTTTCTGTGTTACCATTTTGATAGTTTAAGAAAAACTCTCTCTCTCTCTCTCTCTCTCTTTCTCTTTTCATCTCTGAATGTAGCACTTGAAGTAGATCGGCACGTTTGATGAAGTTGCTGTACTTGCATGATTCTTGTACCCACGTGACTGAATGCCATTATTGTAAGTCGCTTTGGAGAAAAGCGCCATTGACTGGTTGCCCAATGGATGCTGGGATAGGTTCACCCAATGCATGCTGCCATCAGGGACACGTGCATCACACGTGCATCACACGTGCATCACACGTGCCGGATAGGGCACAAACATTCAGGCCATGACACTGCCGTTTGCCACTGAGGTGTCACAGACCTTGCGGTAAAGACAGCTCAACTTTGGAGCGATATTTACCCCCTTTCCCAGTAAGGTAACATGACATGTTTGGTATCAACGGATTCATCGCAATCTCAAGATTCATATGATACCACTATCTTATAAAACTGAAACCCGCAAATGCCTTCAATTGACAGTCATGTTAATGCCAGTCAGATGATCCACCATCATTTTCAGGGGGTTCAAAGTCGGCCAAGTACAAACCAAGAACTGAGGAGAATAATTCCAATGTTAGAAATACACCTACCAGTAGGCTGCAGTTTAATTTTTGGCCTATTCAAACAAGACAATTTAATTTAAAAGATTAAATGTTGTTTTTTTACAATGTTACAATGTTAGTGTTACTTTTACATTCTGGTCAGATTTAATTCTTTTGTTTTTTATAAAAAACAAGATTTGATCTTCAAAAAATCTTTTTCAAAAAAGGAGTCAAGGTCAAGACACTATGTCAATCCTGTATGCACAAAAATAACAATACTTTACTTTGCTTCTGTGCGTGCCAAAAGAGGTGGATGGGCACCAGCTAAAATCTTGCCTAGGGCACCGAACTGGTCAGGGCCGGCTCTCTGTGTGTGTGTGTGTGTGTGTGTGTGTGTGTGTGTGTGTGTGTGTGTGTGTCGGTGTGTCGGTGAGTTTGGATCTTACAATGATCATGGCGAGGAAGGCGAAGCCCATGAGGACACTCTCCACCTGGATGAGCAGCATGGAGCGAGGCAGGCTGGTGAGCACGGTGGTGTTGAAGCCAGGGATCACTCCACTGATGTTTGCTCCTGTCAGAGGAAGAGGACGGTTCAGCCATTAGAGAGGAGGTGATGGGGGAAACATCAACCAGCAGGTTTCACGACCTTTATTAAGTCAGACCTGAACACATGAGACTGCATCTCTGCTTTATGGAAATAACAAAAAACATCACACGAGTGTCTAAAATGTACATTGAATAAATAACAGAACAGAGCAGCAGCAGTGTGTGGTCATGGTTTTGTATTTTGAAGAGTTCGTCTGTGGTCATGTGAACCTCTCTCCAGTTCTCTTTCCTACTATTATTGTTTACAAAAAAAAGGAAGCAACGTTGCCAGAAGTGAGATCCAAGTTAAACATGCCAGGAAAAACATTTCAGCTTTAGCAGAAGTGTTGCACTTCATTAGTTTCACAGCAGCTTTGGGTGGCCAACTCGTGTTTCCTTTAGCACCTTACTGCCTGCTACAGCACAGTGGATGAAGCATATATATTGTACTAGCCTGCCTTGCACATGCACTCCTACTTCATGCAATCCTAGCAAACTACTTTTCCGTGAAACCATGAGTCAAAGACAAACCCATCGGAAGACATGAGCAATGCAAGACAGTGAAAACTGAGGAGCCTTTTTTTAGTTTGGTTGTTTCTTTTTTGTTGTTTTTAACAAACTTGAAATGAAACAAAAAAAATGAATACAAAACACAATACAAAATCTTTATGAAATGGGATATTTTGAAATACAGACAGTCAAGCACTTAAAGTAGGTCTGTCAAAGTTAACACAATAACGTGTTAACGCAAATTTGTTTTAACGCAATTAATTTCTTTAACGCATTAACGCAACTTACGATTTTTACTGGTATCATATGAAACTAGAAAACCTAAGGCACAAAAGTAGGCATCCAGGAATGAGGATCCAAATGATGCCCCTATTCTCAGAGGTGTTTCACTTGAGACACAAACACACATTAACTCCCTCAGTCCCAGGGGACCAGCTTATCCCCCTCTGTCTTTCAGAGGCTGTAACAGGTGAAACTGGAAAACCCAAGGTATCCATTGGTACCAACCAATCATAGTCATACTAGCTTGTCGCAAAAGAGGTTAAATAACTGTGAACTGTGCGAGGAAAAACTGGCATGGACATTTTCAAAGGGGGCCCTTGACCTCTGACCTCAAGATATGTGAATGAAAATGGGTTCTCTGGGTACCCACGAGTCTCCCCTTTACAAACATGCCCACTTTATGATAATCACATGCAGTTTGGGGCAAGTCATAGTCAAGTCAGCACACTGACACACTGACAGCTGTTGTTGCCTGTTGGGCAGCAGTTTGCCATGTTACGATTTGAGCATATATTTTATCCTAAATGACAATATTTGTCATTGTTTTGTGTTGTTAATTGATTTCCAATAATAAATATATACATACATTTGTATAAAGCAAGCATACTGTATACTGTATTTGTCAAGTATGCATACTGTAGCATACTTGACAAATCCCCCTTTAAGGTACATTTTGAACAGATAAAAAATGTGTTATAAATTTGCAATTCAATGCAATGTTAACTGCATGCCAAATTAATCAGAGCATACAAGGCCAAATTGCTTCCTAAGTTACCGTATGGCCGGTTGCTGACAAGCAATGTAGCATTTAAAAGGCTATTTTTTAAACGGAGTCCACATAAAACACACCGGGGCAACATTACATCACTTCCTGCAAACTTCACAGAGAACAATGAGACCAAAACAGCATCACTGATCTGTTTTAACCAAATAGTCTCTGGTCTGGCACAGCTAAAAACACAAAAACACCAAATCCATCAGCACGTTAACGTGTCGTTCGCTACTGATCCTGTTTATTACCAGTGCCGACAACTTCTGCACCGCTACGTGCGTGTGTGTGTGTGTGTGTGTGTGTGTGTGTGTGCCCCCGCACTCAGTGAAACACGTGTCAAGAGAATGTCAATGATCGTAAGAAATTTTAACAGTGTTGAACGAATATAAGGGAAACACGGTTCCATCATCTTACAAGCTGATGCGGATCACCTCTCAAGGTGAGCAACACACACACACGTCAGTTGAGTAGGCGGTCCTTCAATGTGGCCCCGGACACATTTGTGTACACACTACTGAAAGAATGTGGTCATTGTGCAAAGCTAAGCTAACCGGTGGCTGGCTATAGGCAGACTGCTATCAATCTTCTCATGTAACCCCCTGCAAGAAAGTATTTAAACGCAACATATGTCGAACTGTTGCTTCATATATCTCATTGGACAAAATGGACTAAATCCTTATACGCTGTTCTCCTGCAATTATTTGTCTGTAATCATTCATCAGTGGAGGTGAAGGGACATGTGTCCTTACCACAGGAATGGACGTTGAGGAGAATGTGTGTGTTATCACGTAGGTAGTTGTTGAGGATGAAGCGCATGGGGAACTCCGCAAAGACAAAGCTCAGCTGATGAGGAAGAGAGAGAAAACACGGATCGTGCTCATTAGTTTCTGCAGCTGTACAAACTTCTCTTCACCACGCGCAACAGGAGATGAATTGAAGCATTAGTGAACTAAAGATGGCTGAAGACTCACGTTGAAGATGATGTTGAAGACTGACTGGAAGACGATGATGTACCTGTGGCATGCTCCTTTAGGGAGCTTCTTCTGCTCCTGCACATGCTCTTCCTTGTAGTTGACGTACTCGTAGTACTGCTGCGCCATCCTGCACGTGTTCGTGTGAGAAGATCAAATTCACAACGCATTCATTAAAGCAAACATACTGCATAATCAGGTGTGTGTTAATTTGAGGCCTGTGTGGGAGTGTATGTATTCACCCGCGCACTCACTATATGTCCACACGATCACTTTACCCCTGCCTCGGCGTATGAGGTGCTTATACTGATCTGACCCACCGCAAAGCTCCCATGTGCACCCTCACAACCTTCCCACCTTCACAACTAAGCTTTGCTCTATAAATAGTGGATAGTAGGGGTGCCTCACATTTCCATGTTCTGCTTCTTTCTGCATTCAGCTTTAGAAAAGCTCTATACTTGAGACATGGGGGGGAACTGAATTTGGCTTGAGGGAATTGTGTTTCTAAGCAGAGACAAAAACAAAACAATGCTTTGCAAAATAACAACCAAAAAAAAGTGCTGACAAAAAAAAAAAAAATATGTCAGCTTGACTTCCACAGCGCTGCACAACAAAGTGCCTGGTAAACTGTTTTTTGAGTTTTGCATTGATCTATTGACTGACACAATACGTTAGCACAGACTTTGAAAAAAAAATCTCATTCCACTTGAAGATTTTAATGGGCGGGTCCAACTGTGTTCTTTTCCGTTTTTTTCAAATGGAAACACCCACTCAGCCGTTGCAGAAAGCAGTGACGTAGGTTACGAAAGTAAGCTAATCAAAGCTAATCAATAAGCTTATGAATAATGTGAACGCTAGCACTGAGTCAAAGTTAGCTGTCTAACTGAAAAGGTTAGTTTGGATTTTTTTAAGTGGGGTTGTATGTATACTCCCGCGTTCTGCGAGGTAAAATTACTGTATTGGTGAATGGAGTCTGGTGGCTTTGAAGAGAGCTATATCACGGCTTCAGTCCCCCATCAGAACACGGGAGTTTCTGGTCTACCGCTGCATTGATCGGTTAGTTTGTTTGTGTTATCGTGTGACTTTCGGATCTGAACTAACGCGGCATCCACAGCAGTACATTGCTTAACTTCAGAGCATGTCTAGTGCTTCCACACAGCTCTCAACATGGCGACGGCGGCTCGCAGTTAACAGCGCTAACTACAGCAACAGTGCTGACAGAGCTAACAGTAACCTGAGGGAGAACCAGAGGGTGGTTGCTACGTCTACGCGAAGACAGCGTTATCAGCTGTAACTGCCATATGAGAGCAGTGCAGAGCGGTGGCCGTGAGCTAGCCAGTGGGGCACGCTCACTAGCACTAAAAACATGCGTGCTATGTCAACAAAGCACGGAGAAGCTTTGATTACAACACACAGAGGGAGAGAGACTTCATTCTCTGCTCAGGTAGACATTACTCCTCTATGTCTTTAGTTGTTTGCTGCTATATCAATGCTCTAGATATTGTATAGAGCACCTTTAAAGCTTTGACAGTAATTAGAAATGGTGAATATTAATGGTTAATGTAGCCCGGGAAAGGGAAGTTTGGGGTCCCCTGCTGGAGCTGTTGCCCCCGCGACCCGACCCCGGATAAGCGGTTAAAGATGGATGGATGGATGGAATATTAATGGTTCAATTCAGGATAAAGGTGGTTATCTTTAGGCATTGTAAGGTGAGAAACAATCAAGATAGAGAAGTTGAAATGTAGGTATTATTTTGGTGTAGTGAAGTAAGAGCAACTATCTGAGGCTGGTTGTCCCTGGAAGTCTAACTATGCCGGTCGACCTTCAGTACACTCTGTGTGCTGTGAAATAGCGAGGGTCAAGCTTCCGCCTCTTATGAAACATCTTCTTCATGAAACACCCTTCCACGTCCTGTTTCTCACCTTGTGATATAATTTCCCAAGGATGCCCAGAGAGGCACAATGGCCACGCCGATGGCGACGGCTGATGGAACCAAGGTGTAGTACCGCTCCCAGTAATTGGTTGAGACAAAGAGTGCATAGATTCCCGAAGCCAGAAACATCATCCACTTAGTACCTAGAAACCTTTCAGAGAGTGAATATATGAATATAGTATATATTATTATTATTATTATTATTATTATAATTATAGAGTATGTATAGGCAGAGCAAGGGCCTTCAGATAAAAAAAATAAAGGTTTTATTATTTGTGTTTGTGTCTACCTGATAAGAACAGGGGTGTACAGCAGGCCTATGATGGGCGTGACGTTGATGCCCATCAGCATCTTGCGATCGATGTCCTCCAGGCCTAGGTTGCTGTACTTCACTTCACGGTAGGTCATATCGTAATGGAGGATCAGCTGCATCTGCAGAAGGCCTTTAGCATACACACACACCATTTACACACATATCAATCTAAAAGAACATATTGGAGTAAGTCTGCCTGTCTGTGTGTTTCTTTATCCATTCCAATGTGTATTTTCCAATCAAACCTACCCATGTACACACTGTACACAATCATGGCTCCAACACTGGCTGCAAGAACATTCTTGATGACTCCCAGCCTCTTCCTCCTGTAGTATTTCCTCTCCTCCTCCTCCTCATTGTACTCTGCCTGCGGGCCCAGAAACTCCTCCATCTGAGGAAAGAAGGAGGAAAAGTTACCAAACTTGTTGATAAGAGCGACGGTAGTGGAATGTGGAAACCTGAGAATCACAGAAGACTGGAGTTATTTTTCACAGGACGGCAGGGAGCTCACCTGGCCCTGCATGTTATCTTCTTGCCCCACATCCAGCAGTTCATTTATGACACCATTGGGAGGTGCAAGATGATCAGCTTCCCCGATCAAGTCTTCTTCATCAGACGCCTCCATCTAGTGACCAAAAGGAGCAGTACACTGGTTCATTAGATGGTTCACTGCTAATCATCCAAACCAGTCAATCACTGAAATGTGTTCGTAACATTCCTATGAGGTACCCGTAGGGTTGTCGAATCTCTTACTGTACATACTAACAAGACTACATTTAGATGTTTGTTTTCACATGCCACAAAAATGTATTTCGAGATAAAATCTGGATAAATCTGAATTATCAGTATTTCTATTTGAAGTTATATGAACTTTTAATTTTATGAGATGGAGCAAATAACATGTGCATTAAGGCTAAACACGTCTCCATGGCGCACATCAGCCATCTTTTTGATTAAACTATTTGATCTTTTTTTATTAGGGCTGTCAAAGTTAACACGATAATAACGCGTTAACGCAAATTCATTTTAACGCCACTAATTCCTTTAACGCATTAACGCAACTTGTGATTTTTAGGTTGTAGCAGGCTCAGGTTGTAAAGCTAGAGTGAAGATATCATCATCTGAAACTAGAAAACCTAAGGAATCCTAGTCATACTAGTTTGTCAGGAAGGAGGCTAAATAACGCGCTAATTTTGGTGAGGAAAAACTGGCATGGCCATTTTCAAAGGGGTCCCTTGACCTCAGACCTTAAGATATGTGAATGAAAATGGGTTATATGGGTACCCACGAGTCTCCCCTTTACATATTACATATTTCCTGTGTTATTTGTAGCCTTTACATTTCATATTTGTCATTGTTTTGTGTTGTTAATTGATTTCCAATAATAAATATATACATACATTTGTATAAAGAAAGCATATTTGCCCACTCCCAGGTTGATAAGAGTATTAAATACTTGACAAATCTCCCTTTGAGATACATTTTGAACAGATACATAATTTACAATTAATCGTAATTAACTATTTTCATCAATTTACAGCCTTATTTTGTTATTGAATACATCTCACAAATATCAAATAAAATAGAAATATGGAGTTAAAAAATAACAAAATACCCTCCTATGCTCTCCCAAAAAAAGTGAGACAACCTTCCCCCTTTCCTGACACCCCCTCCTCCCCTAATAACTTTTGTAGGGTCCCTAATCTGGTCAAAAATTGATGACATTGTATTATTTTAATAGCCTAGACCTCTTAAAAATAATACATTGCTTTCTGTGCTATTGTGGAAAAAAGTGTTCCGCACTTTTATTCACATGTTGGTGTGTGTATCAGCCGGTATCATCAATCTGTTGCGACTTATTCCTGTTTATTCCTTATTTCTATAAGCATGTTATACTGGGTCAGTCATAATCAGCTTCTAGAGTAGGGCTATAATACTCCAATAATATTCTAACTGGATCATTATAGAGTTAAGGTGGTGTGTTTAGTGTTAATAATTAAAGTGCTTTGCTGTGTTATTGGTAGCCTGTAGTAGGGTATCATTCAGTGTCCCAGTCAGGATGCTCCTACATATTATGCAGCAGGATAAAGAGACACATTCTGAATGTATACAGTTAATAAAAGATACTATAGGAGATATTGGGTTTGGGGTCCTCCCCCGAAGAAGGTTTGACAATTTTTGACTATGCAATTTTACATCTGTTGGATCATTATTATTACTAGTTAAATGATTATTTTATTATTTACACATATCACAGTTTTTCTGAACATTTAATTTTTCTGGAAATGTTAGCCCTAAAAGAGCAGATTCAGAAAACTTTTAAATATTAATTGCTGTTTTGTAATTGCTTTTCCCCACGTTGTCCATGTTTTTTTATTTTTTCCCCACTCCCAATGTTGTTTGGTTACAATTGCCCAGAAGTCTTTATAGATATTTAAATCAATATCCTCCTCACAAACACTAACCATACACTTCCACGCAACACACA
>CAKAOH010041616.1:0-45874 GCA_916701665.1 Sebastiscus tertius
TCCACAGCACCCTGGACATCGCTTCACATCCTCACACATTTAAATCTTCAGCGGAACAAAAATAATTTGCTGTGATTCGACTTGTTCTGTGTCGAGCGGCGTCTTATTAACAGAAAGCTGTGTTATTGTGAAAACATGACATTCTCTCAGAGTCTTCACACCTTGGCGGCAACATTTTCACACAAGTCCCATAATCCTCTTTTTCTATGCAAATCAACCTCTTGATTTGAAGTGAAACACGCGGTGATGCATGGTTTTTATTTCTAGGACTTCCGTCACCATGCATATTCTTTGATTTTTACACAAAATGTCATTGTTAAAGCAGCTCCTTTAATGTGTGTTCAAACATGCAGTAAGTTATTCTTACACTAACACTTCTGAATAACAAGAGAGCCAGACGGCAGAGTTCACAATCCAAATAAAACTTCATTAATTGTATACGCACCATGTAACTGTAAAGAATCTGGATTTATTTTCTTGCTCTTCATAGGGCTGTCGCAATAACAGCAATATTGCAATACTGCGCTATTGACAAGCCAACTGCAAAGGGATGGCAAGCTACCGCCACAACCGCTATGTTCACGTTTTTCACTTTTTTGAATTCTTTGCAATGGGAGCGCAGCATTTCACACTTTGCTACAAACGTCAGCAGCGCGACGAGGCGCTGAGCGGCTACTCTGCGCTGAACGCTGGACATTTAGGTGTTTTCTCTAGTTGTCGAGAGTTGAAACACGTTGCACTCGTCACTGTCTCTTTTTACCCAGCCATTCAATCACAATGGAGGAGGGGTGGGTTGGTCTTTAAGTGCTGGACAACATCAACAATGGAGGGAAAAATGAATACACATAGACCGGCGGGTACGTCATCTCTCCCTACGTGCTCCGGCCTTGTATCATAGCAACCGGACGCAACCACAGCATCTCAGTTGTAAAAAAAAAAAAAACACTGCGCCCCCATTGCCCTTCTCTGTTCAGCATTTATCAATAAACAAGTTTATGATTAGTTTTAAAACTGTCATCTTTTCCTCATTTAAAAAAGCAACAATATACCTAGCCTAACAATAATGCTTATTTATAGAGCACTAAAATCTGAATAAATGAAATAATAAAAAAAAACAGAAAGGCAACAATACCACAAATCGTGCTGCTGTTGAGCTGATCGTTATCACTGCAGGGGAAATTCCCTTCACAGCGACAGCCCCAGGTCTTCAGAATGACAACCACGTCTCCTCTCTGTCCAACCAGGGTATCTACACTCTTCAGCCGTACATTCGCTCCAGGATAATCCGAGTGAGTGTGGAGGACATCAAAGTGCTGCTGACCCAGGAGAACCCCTTCCTCAGCAAACTGGAGGAGAACGCTCACGCTCAGGCCAAGAAAATGGGTACGCATGGCAAAAATATAAGACATGTATTCCAACTTGAATAACCCCTTTCAGAAAAGCAAAGTAATTACTATTACTACAGATTGTACTACCACTGGTTTCTTTCTGATATACTGAAACAAAATATTTTTTTGGGAAGCAGCCGAAAGCAGCCTTAGAGGTTAGAGTACTGGATTTAGTGACTGGAAGGTTTCTGTCTTGGCTGGCATAAAATGAGAGAGGAAAGTGAATGAGTAATGTTTCGTCCTCCTCAACAACTGGTGTTGGAGCTGCCCTTGAGCAAGGCACTGACCCAAAAACTCACTCACAAAAGGAGCAGTAAAAGAAAACTGTAGTTACACTGGTAAATGTCAGATATGGAAGAAACTGTACATGGTGTTGCTTTCTAGTTCTGAATCTTATTCTTCTCTCCACAGTAATGGGTAGCATTGTGTTGAAGTACATTCCCAACCCAAAGTAAGTTGTTTTTTTAATATTCGAAGTGTTTGTACGCATGTCATTATCCTTTTTTGAAGTCGTTTTTGGTCGTTTCTGACACCCACCACAACCCTCTGTTTTTGTCAGTAACCCAGCAGAGCCTCAGTGTCCCATCCAGCTGTGTGGCTGGAGGGGAAAGACGTCCATCCGAGCCTTCGTACCCCGCAACGAGAGGTTTCATTACCTCCGAATGTTAGGCGTGGAGGTCTTCAGAGACAAACAGGGCGTCGGGCAGAAAGGGAGGGACGGAGGGAAGGAAGGAAAGGAAGAGGTAGAGGACGAAGTGGAAAAGGACGTTGAGGAGGAAGGGGCGGCGGAGGCAGAGCTGGACTTAGAGAACGGTGATAAGAACAGATCATCAGAACCAAAGAAGCAACCGGGAGACTAGCAGCTTGGGAACGTAGAGGAGATGGTAGAGAGAGACAGGAGGACTGACTGAAGACGTATCGGAGCTCTTAAGAGCACGTCGAAGACCACATCATGTGGTAGAAGGAGGGTGATGTGCCTCTACGGGTTTCTCTGTTCACCACACTGCCACTGCAGAAGGATTCCCTCCCACAGATGGACTCCCTTGGGATTTTTACTTTTTGGATTCCCTCCAGGAGTTTTAGTTAAATGGCTTGTCTTATTTTACTGTTTTTTTTTGTATTTTAAAAAGGTATACTATGCAGCATTTTCCTAAAAAAAACAATGTATAGACAATTAAGACCCACTAGAAGTGTGTGTCGGTTTCTGCTTCTGATTTTGCTGTGTTCGGGACGTTTCTGGGCGTTAAGCAAAGAGCCTTTGGGTGTGTAACCCCCAGCTAATAACAGCGTGCAGGGTGTGAGGTCCGTTCTCATTCCCAGGTTGTCAAATACTGCCGCTTTGTCTCACCCCTCGGCGTCAGATACTGAGGCAAAACGCACCTTTTGCGGCGGTACTTGACGACCAAACAGGTCGTTATATCACTGTGTTTTTGTGTGTTTCAGCTTTTCCCCCAGCTGCGTTCATTCACAATCTGGCAATGCGGCACCTTCCCGCAGGGTTGTGAGGAGGTGTGGGTGTATTTATTTGTGCGTTAGAACGTAACCGCCATAAAACAATCAGAAAATAACGTTTTATTCCTTCTGTACACTGCTTTTTTTCCTTACCAACGCCGCTCCCTCTCTTCATTCACTCCCTCTCGCCACTTTGAATGCTGTGTTTACAAACCGACAATGCGACATAGTATACCTTTAACAAACCTATTCCACTGATCAAGTGGCTTAAATTTTTCTTTTAGTTGCTCATGAGAGGTTTATATTAACTGCTGTCTCATTTTCTATACCTGTAATTAAGCAGAAATATGGAGTTGATTAAAAGCGTTAAAGGTTAACTGTGTCACCACCTGTTCACGTTATTGACTTTATGTTCATTCTTGGTCTACTGAAGTATTAAAGGCATGCTTGAGGCAGGGGTTGATTACTTCTGCAAATTACAGACATAATAAAATTAGGAATTAAATAAGAGTGTGAACCCATAAAAACAATGGTAAATAAAGTGGGTACTGGTGCATCCTGGGACGGGCCAAGGGTGCTGCAAGTTTTATTTCTTTTTACTGAATATTTATAATAACGTTTCACCACATTAATGCACATTAACTGGCATTAATATTAACTACCTTTTCATATTCAGTTTTCAACTATAGAATAATGTAAGAAATAAGCTAGTATAGTGATCACAATCACCTTTATTGGCCAAGTATGTGTGCACATACAGGGGATTTTACTGTTTTATTTGCATTGCTCTCAATGTACACATAGAAATAGACATAGACATAGAAATAACAGCTAGGAACAAGGACAACAAAGCTGAACAAATAAAGATAGAAAATAAACAGGACAGTTCAACCTCTGCTCTGTTTCTTGAAGGACGGAGCATCATGCTTTTTCCAATTTCACAGCTGTCAAATACAACTGTCAGATGCAGCTATGATACCAAATAAGGTCTCAACACAAAACATCTCTATTTAGTCAACAAAGATATATATATTTTTCTTATTATAGATTTGTTCTTAAAACAACTAAGGTATGAATATGGAAAAGAAAGAATATGAAAAAAACAAAGTTAACTTCCCATGACAGCAGCATATTTGCAGCATCTTGTCAGCGGTTGCCACGGCAGCTTCACTGCACTGGATGGACGGATGGACAGACAGACATCTCTCCTCCTGTTTATTACCCAGTCCAGCTGCCATGACAACAGCCGTCATGACAACCAGCCCCCTCACCTCTCTCTGGTGACGGGAGGGAACAGAGGACAGAGGGACCATAGAGAGCATCACTCCTACGCTCTCCTCTTCATTTTCTTCTCC
Organism: Sebastiscus tertius; assembly: GCA_916701665.1. Lineage (NCBI taxonomy): Eukaryota > Metazoa > Chordata > Actinopteri > Perciformes > Sebastidae > Sebastiscus > Sebastiscus tertius. The sequence continues at coordinate 4,196 of CAKAOH010041616.1, forward strand.
CGACTCCCTCCTCACTTTTTCTTCTCTTATCCTCTCTCGTTCCCTTCTCTCTCTTTTTTTTTTTAAATTTGATCTGTGACCTCTAAAGTGCACGACAGTGGGTATTAACCACGCAGGAAGAGCGACTGTCATGTCAATTCCCTCGGCTATGGATGTGCCAGTGACAGCGCTGTTTGCAGAGGCAGAAGGGGACAAGTCTGGGACAAGAGGAGTCAATGTTTGGGTTACAGGCTCGGATCAAGAGGAAGGGTAAACCCAGTTGTGACCTGCTTTCCTCTGCTACTGTTTCCAAGGAAAGCAAAGGCACATTTTGACTAAAATCAGGCTGATTTCCAACCTTCATCTGTACTAATATGACAGATTGGAAATGAAAGACTAAATGGTCGATGATTGAACAGCTGAGGTTTGGAGAGGATGAACATGGTCAAGGGAGCAAAGAGAGTTTTTAAAAATTTGTGTAAGGTATTTCAAGGTTGTGCCATAACAGAGGGGGGGCGGGAGCTGCTTGCGGAGCCAGTCAAGGATGAACGAGGAGAGAAAAACGCTCTCTTTTTTCCCGAGCTGAGTAGAGGATGAAAATGGAAGGAGCTGAAAATGATAAAAGGCCTTGGGAGGATGAAGAGACATGAGTGAATGGAGGGTTACAGAGAGGGTGGAGGGTGAATAAATTGAATTGGACAGATAGAGAAAGGTTTGGAGATAAGGCAAAAGTTGTTACTGAGTCATAGGCCTGTCTGTGTGCGTGGGAGTGTGTGTGTTTGAGTTAAGCCTGCGCGTGAATATGTGTGTATGCTTCGGTTAAGCCCGTCTTTGTGTGTGTGTTTAAAGTGTGTGTGCGCTGGTTTTGTCAGTGTGGAGTGATGCCTCCTGCCTTTTAGCCTCAGAACCTACTAACACCAGTAATGACATCAACTCCACACGGGGACACATACGTTAACGTTATACGTCCTCTTTCACCTTCATCCTCTCTCTCACACTCTCCTCTCTTCTCTTCCTAGTCGTTCACCTTTCTATTTAAATTTCCATCCTGTCCTTGTCTCCGACTCTATTCATACCACTCACTTCCTCTCTCCATTTTGATTATATTTCTCCCTGGAAGAGCTTTCTGAGAGCACTCACGGCCTCCCAAAGCTCAGATTCAAAAATGTTCTCAAACTGTCATCTCGATTTAAGTCTTTAGTTCTCCCCGCAATACACCATTTTTATTGGAGCACTAGTGTTCTCCTATCCTCCGTGGTTGTGTGGTACACTGACATATTTTTCAAGGTTTCAAAGACATCATATCAAGAGTATAAAGTGTAATTGAAACCTACCAGTTCCCAGTAAATTCATTAACTGGGTATTGCTGCACTTTAAAGCTGCACAACTTCATATTTATCCAGTGCAATGAATCAAAAGACTTCACTGTAATGTGAAAAGATGTGACTTGACGACCCAAAAGAAAGCAATACCACATTATTTGTGTGAATTTGACCTCTGGACCATTTGTGCAGCCCTTGTTTATTCTGCCAAAACAGCCAATGTGCTGACTGTACTGAGAGGTAGTTTGACAGTGTGTGTTTGCGTGGCAGTTCTGCCTTTGACTGATCTTTGTTTCTTCTTGTGTAGAATCATGAGCCACAGGTGAATTTACGTCTATTCGCAACCACTCCTGTCTTTTCATTGACTCTGTCTGAACACACTTTTAGTCAAACCCACTGTACACAACCACCCGATTCAACTGTTATCAGCCCTTATGAAAAAGTAGTATACTTTAAGATTATTTTATGAAGCAAACTTAAGTAAACTATATTTCAGAAGTATACTTTATGTAGTAAGTATACTGAAATCAATGCACTTGTAGTATACTTGTAAGTGTACTACTTTAATACTTCTTGGGACTAAATTGGCCCACTATTTAGTTTATAAAAGTATACTTTTAAGTGTACTTTAAGTGTAAGAATAGTAAACATTGTGTACACAACTAGTTTACTTCTAAGTTGTATTTTTTACTATACTATGAAGTGAACTATACTACAAGGGAACTTATAGGTATACCGTTAGTTTACTAGTTATATACTTGTAGCCCACTTTTAGTTTATGAAAGTACACTTTAAACTTGTAGTTTTTTACTGAGAGTATACTTTTAAACATTTTTACTGCAATTATACCTACTAAGTTTTCTTTAACTTATAGTACGTAGCCAATGATTTATGCATTACATAAGGAGACTTGCTCCCTTTGCTATTTGACTTGATGTTTTGTGATGAGATTAAAAAAAATAAATTAAATGAGTTTTTCTCACATGCCTCCACGGCGAGCGGAAAATGCAAACATGTGGAAAATTATTTTTGGATTTTGAAGTAAATTAATATCAAAACATATGATTACAAACTCTGACTCACTCTAATAGGCTACTCTATCAAAAAGTAAGCATAAGCAAAATATACTTAGACTTTTCTCTATACTTGTCAGCATAAGTCAAGCATACTTCAGTATAATTTTGTTAAGTATATTCTGATAACTACACAAAAAGTAAACTGAAAGTATACTTTATTATTTTATGTTTAAAAGAAGTATACTAATAGCACACTTGAATAAACTTATTTTTGGTAAGGGAAACCATTAAATAAGCGTTATCGGTAAAGCAGCAAAGATGTGGGTCATTAGGGGCCTACTACGCCTACCGCGTTGTTAGTGAGTTAGCTGGTGAAGGAAGTCAAACATCTAGCAGCTAAAGACTCAGACATTTTTTTTCTCATGAGTTGGTGGAGACCAAAACAGAGCTAAAAGGAAAGTGAATATTTGATTTATTTATAGGCAAACGTTAACAAGTTGAATATTGCTAGCAAGGATGACATTGTGTTTTGAGACTGTTGTGATTTTTTTTATATCAATTTATAACTTGTTCTATTATTTAGTATCCATTCACAGCCTTTTATTGTGTTCTCAACCCAATTTAAGGGACATTTTATGACATCATATAAGTTATTACATCATTTGACATTTATTACATCATCCTTTGCTTTCCATCTTGCACTGCTTCAGGAAACGAAGAATATAAAACATGTCGCCTCCTCTGCTCACTTGTAGCGAGCTCTACATCAACATGATTTATAGGAGTATATGTGTGACGTCACTAGAGCTCTAGTCCAGAAAAGAAATGTAGCCATGGTGTCACAGCGCTGTGGATGTTGTCCCTTCTTCACCTCTTTCTTTTCTTTTCCTTCCTCCTCCTCCTCCTCCTCATCGTCATCCCCCGCTTGAGTTTGATGCTCTTGCATGCTTCATGCACTCTGGCGCTCAGCCTCGTGGACATGCATATATGTTTGAGATTATATAATCAAGCTGTTACGCAACGCTAAAAGAGACAGAGGCAAATTCACACACACTCTTTGAGGGAGAGAGAGAGAGTGACAGAGGGGTGATGTGGTGTGGTGTGTGTGTATGTGTGTGTGGGGTGTTTCATGTTTGGATTAAACCAAAGCCCACTCAGCTCACACACACACACACACACACACACACACACACACACACACATGCGCGCGCACACACAGTGACAGCAGGTGTGGTGAGCAGCTTGTATGATACAGAATTTTGAAGGAAAATCTGGGTTTTGGATTCATGTCTCCTAAAACCAATCCTCCAATTTTTCTTTTTCTTTATTGTCATAGACGGGACACGAACCATGTCCAAACAGCGTCAAACCACAATGAAAAATCATGAAAATCATATAAATGTCAGTAACCACCAATACCTCATATACCTATAAATCAGTGATTTTGGATTTTGTTCATATCTGTAGCCGTAGTGCCATGCAGCATTTGCAACCAGCTATACAATACAGTAAGCCGCAAAATGATCTAACAAACCACAAGTCTTTTGACAGGACTGTGACACAGTCATACATCTCATCATACGAGCTGTCTCGTTGCTTTCTAGTATTGCATTGTTGTTTTCTATTTTGCTTGGCCCCAATCTCATGAAAAGCAATAAACCATGAAAACCAGCCCTCAATTTTGTTGCAAATATAGAGAACATCAAATACATGCATTTAGCATTATCGTAAAACTGTCTCTCACCAGTGTGATGTAAAAGTGCAGTGTGGGAATGCTGGACGTCACTGGACATACTTATTTGCATAAATTACTGTTCTCGCCTTTTCATTTGGAAAGACGGCAAATGAGGAAACTCAAACACTCGGCCGACCGACCGTGTAACTTGATCACTCACTCAGTCAATCAGTCAATCAGTGACAGACTTTTGCGTTTGTAGGGCTGGCCCCCTGCGGTCCGGCCGAAAAGTCAAAGTCATTATTACGGCAACCCTCTGACACATAAAAGAAACAAACAACGAGTGAGGTTTTCAGTGTTATACAGAAAGAAGTGGGACTCCGCAAGGTTAGCCGACATTGTCAAAAGCAAGAGACATTAGCTTGTTATCTGGATCATTGTATATAATTCTATAATGGTATGGTACAAAATAGCTGCCAAATCTATCAGTGTCAGACCTTCAATGACTGTCCACACAATCTATCAATTTGATCTCTGGATAATGTAATTACAGTAAATGCCTGCCAAACGTCTTAGTATCTGTCTAGGCAGGATCCTGTAGGTGCCTCACATCACAAAAAGTCCAGCAAATGACAAATGACTGAGATACCTGGATGAAACGAACCGATTAGATGATGGATTTATATTAGGAAGCTGCCAAATGTTTTAATGCCTGGAAAGGATAGGTGTCTAACATCATAGATTGTCCAAAAACAAAGCCATCAGTCTGATACCTAGATAATGTAATCAGAGTAAAGGGTAGAATAAAGTGCCTGGATTGGCAAGATTGGAATTTGAAATGACAAGAAGTCCAGCAAATCATATATTGGCCACATATCTGAATGATATTTAATACCATGATGGAATTATAGCGACGGCTACCAAACCCCTCTGTGCCAGGACAGGATAGAATTTACATCAGATGATATATTGATTTGATATTCAGGTCTGTCAGACAACCAGTGGCGACCTGGCTAAAATATAGGCTATGCTGGTACATAGTTAATATCAGTGCGTGTGTGTGTGTGTGTATGAGTGTGCTTATGCGCTGCAGCGGTGCGTGTTTGTGTTTGTGTGTATGCGAGTGTGTGTTGATAATAATACGGCCTCCTGGCCAATGTCAGTCCATTATTCAGCTTTATATCAGCCAACCAATCAAACGGCCTCCCTTCAGGGTCACCACCTCGGCCCATCCAATCAGCTCCTCCTGCCAAGCAGGAAGGAATGTCACCTGATTAGCATAACCAGAAAATGAGCAGGGTCATGCTGACGTTGCAGTTTCTGATGCCGTGAGTCAGACAGCGCTCCGAGGAAGGATTTAGACAAAACGTATTCCTCAACGCTGTGAGGATTTTCACCAAATGCAACACCATCCCATACTATGTGATAAGGAACATCAACAGAATGATCTCGGCTTCTCATCAGCAGATTTCATTATTTAAGGGCATTCCTTGGAGGTTTTCTCTCAATATTTAATTTTCTAATTAATTGTTAAAATGACTATCAGCTCTGTATTCTCCAGCTCCTGTGCTCTGCTTTCTATCAGCAGATTTTGTTATTTCACTACCACACTGCTTTTAATTTCTTAACTACTGTCTCCTAGGAAGGAGAACTGCAGTATAGCTGGGAAAGTACAGTAACACAGCACTACTAGCTTTGTTCGACTGCTCAACTGATTCACTGGATTTAGTTTTCCCTCTTTTGATACAGACGGGAATTTGAGGATTGGAAATGTTTTTTCACAATGAATATGTTTGCATAAGATTATATCACAACGCAAGTGTTCAACGTTTGGTCCTAAAGGCCTTGACACACCAAGCCGATGGTGAGCGTCCGTCGGCCTAGTTTTTTCGGTGTGTCCCGCGCAGTCGGCTCTAGTCTGCCAAGCACTGCTTTGTTTCATGTATGTATCATAACCGCAGCTTGTATATCCACAGTCCTCGATCTTCCGGTTTCCCTTTTTGATTAACAGACTACCATGACCTGCTGGTGTGGAGAGTTATTTTATCGCACGCAGGTGCAAAAAGAACGTGGCAGTTGGCTGTCGGCTGTAATCTTTGGAACGTTTTGGCCAAAACAAAGGCAACGTGAGACAACGCAGCTGGTGGTCTTCATCACTGCTGGTTCTTATTATTGACACTTTGTCGATTTATTTAACACATCTGTATGACACTTCTTGACCAATCTCTAAAATACAGATGTTTTTTTTTTAACAGCATTTTAACATTTTTTTTTTTTTTTTTTTATATTTACCATAACTTGTAATGCTTTTAAGGTAATGAAACTTTGTGCACAGATCGTTTTTGTTTGTACTAAAACACATTATAAAACAACAACTGGGGAGCCAATATTTAAATCTTTGGGGAAAAATATTAAACTAACATCAGATTCTGATCAAATGCAGTTAGCTGTGGAACAAAAGCAAGTGAATCTCATTAAAGTAACTCCTTTACTTTGCAGTAAATAGGCGACAGAGTTTTGCCTTGTGATGTCTGAGTCTGTCACAACAGATAGATGCAATTATTGAAGTTTTGTCCTGTGATGAAACGAACAACTTTGTTTCATATCGAATCCCCAGTGACTGTGCACACCCAAATACACACACAAAGACACAAACGACACAAACACAATGTCATCATGTGATATGAGTGAAATATGTTAGTCCTGTGCAGAGGGAACACTTGTTGGGTTGTGGTTGATGGTAGGTTGTACTACACTAATGGTACAAAGACTGATGGCAGAGGATGAGATGAAAGAAGAAGAAGAGATTAGAAGGGACAGGTATGAAATGAGTTGAAAGAACTGAGACAGGATCGAGGCCGGCTGCTTATGCCTTCGAGTGTACTTCAGCGTAAAGGCTGCCACCATACTGTATAGTTTGATATCACTTCAACAAGAATGGTTTTGAAAGCCAACATTAATCCATCCATTGATCAGCTTTTGGATCAGGGCCATGTCAAGTATTTAAACCAATCAACTAAAACAGCCATAGCAGTTTGTTTCAGAGAGTCCAGCGATATGGTTCTGGAAGCCTTATCCTTGTTTAACCTTAGTGCTAACAGTTTTGTGCAAGGTAGGGCTGCAGCTATCATTTCTTTTAGTAATCGAGTAATTATTCCATAGATTATTCAAGTAATCAGATCAAAAATGAGTTTGCTTAATTAAGGAGCAATAGTAAATATACAAAAACAAGAAAATAAGACAACAACTAATTGATTTCCTATTTAGAAAAATATTTTTTATTGCTTAAATTGCGCACAATATTGTCAAAATTAAACCCATTTAGGCAAATTAGACTGTTGACTATTAAATAGGCATTATCAGTCGCTATAAGCCCCATAGATGTGGGTCAATAGGGGCCTACTACACCCACTAGTAGGTTTAATCATCTATTCACAGGGTAGATGACTGTAAGAAGGTGTGAACGAACATGACAGCAACACCAAGCGACCGTAGTTATTATGACAAGAGCAGAAGTAGAAGTCAGACGCTGTAGTAAAGACAGTGTGAACCTCCATAAGGGGTGGAGGTCGGGATAGGTTTTTCACCCAGGAGACCGGAGTTTGCATCCCATGTGAAACAAACAAAGTGTAGTTGTCTTTGTGTTTATGGGTTTGTTTTTCATTACATTTCCTTCAAACAACTGGATTTATTCAAGTGTCTTACCGAAAACTACATTTCACATGATTCAATTTAATTTAGGTGTCATTATGTTTGTTTTGTATCCTTTATTTTGTCAATGGGGAAAGTGAGGTAAAGCAATATTTTTGCACCTCAATTTACATTCTGTTTGGTTTTCAGACACCATATAATCATTGCCTTTATATGTAGGATGATTACTCAGCTGAGTCTGTTTTGGTTGGTTAGTTTCACAGTTAAGGTGTATTCAAGTGTGTGTATGTGAAAGTGTGTTTTTGTATGTGTGTCGGCATCTGTCAGTCAGCTTTCCAGGGGGTCGCTTGATGTTAAATTTAATAAGTCACGCTACAGTAACCACAGCTATTAGATATCACACACATTATGGAGCACACACACACACACAAAGCTGGCTAGCTCACCTCGACTGTGCAACCAAGAAACACACACACACACAGATGTTATCAGTGATGACTCTCACGCACACACACTCAAAGACAAACTAGGTGCGGTTTTATTAAATATGCACAGTATTCACCAGAGTATGGCTGAAGTTGTCAGTCACTGTACACACACACACACACATTGACAATGACTGTCTCTACAGGCAATAGTCTGTACATGGGTTACCAGTTAATGTTTCATACACCACTTAACAGCATTGACCTTGCATAGCCCTCCATAGATGTCTGCTCAGTTGGTGTTAGTTTGTTTGAGGACAAGCGTAAGGTCTGTCTAAAAGGTATTAGCGATATAGGAAAGTAACAACAGTAAGAGCCTTGCTAGTGACCCCTAGAGACAGCAATAATCATTACACCTACAACACTAACTGTCAGGGGAATGATCAACAGCATTAACAGTAGCAGAGCTACAAACTGTCAAGTCTTGAGAAGGGCTGCACAGTGAATCAAAATTTTATTGAAATTGCAATATGGCCTCCTGCAAATTTTCAAACCACAGTATTTGCAATAATTGTTAAAGGCGTAATGTTGTCAAAAATAGCATCTTTGTTCAGTACAGACCCCCACAAAAAACACGCCATAATCAGTGTAATATGTTTTTCAATGAAAATGAAAATAATGATGTAAACATTATCATTCCCTCTATTTTTGCAAATCATATCCTAATTGCAATCAGTCAAAATAATCGCAATTAGATATATATTTTCCAAAATTGTTCAGCCCTAGTCTTGAGGATAGAGCTGGAGAAAAGGCCTCGGGGTCATCAAGATAAAAAAAAAAAAAAAAGAGTGCGAATGTGCCGAGCATGTTTCTTGTTAAAACAACTTAAGTCTAAAGTTAGAGGAAATCTGATTTCCATCTTTAAATGTGTTTGTGTGTTTGCCCTTTCCATTGCCTTTGTGCCCTTTGTCAAACAAACAGAGAGAATGTGGAGTTGTGGTGAAGAAGTAGTTGGTTGGATGTTCGAGTTTGAGTTTATTTGAAGAGCCGCGCTTCACACAAAAGCAATTTATATTGGTGGAAGAAGGGTGGCACTGGAGGTTAGTTGTGGCATGATGGTCTGTGTTTGGGTGGCTTTGAAATGGCAAATTGAGCCGACCATCTGCCAGCTTTGGAGCAACATGTCTTTATCCCATCAAGTAAACCACCAGCTCTGTAAAATTCCTTTTGTGCCGCCCTCAACTCCTCTTCTCTTCTCTTCTATTGTCTAATAATAGTCAAGCTGAGGTTAAGATCAGTGTTTTGTTCATAGTTATCTATCTGACTGAATATCATACTGACAATGGCTGATAGTTGGAAGACAAAAGAGAGAGGATAGATTGAAAGACAAAAGAGTGATTTTGAAAAGAAAGTGTGTGATAGGGGAGAGAAAGAGTGCTCTGGTATTGATCAGCACAAAAAGGCCTTCTGAGAGGCCACACTCATTTACTCAGGTCCGTTCAATGACAACTACGGCATCAGATTCTTTTTTGAAAACATTTCTGCCCCCCCACCTCCTCTCCCTCTCTCGCTTTCCTTAATGGATATTGATTTAGCTTTAGGAACATACAATAAGTTGTGCCAGTTGTGTCTTGCTAACCTCTCCTGCCTCTGAACTCTCTGCCTGTCTCTCTCTCGCAACCTTTGAGGTGAACCTATCCTTCAAGATGACAGTAGTGTGAGTGTAAGTACAAATCTGTGTGTCTGCGTGCGCATGTGTCACAGCGCAGTGGAGCTTTAGCAGAGTGACAGTGATGTCAGACACATAACGATTTCCTATTGGCTGTCGGCCCCTGAGGCCTAACGACCTGTTATTGATCTGACCAATTAGCATTCACACCTTTAATTAATACTGAAGCTTGATGTGCACTCACAAGCATGTGCGCACACACACAGAACATACACACACACACACACACAGTTTTAATTAATAGTGAGGAGAGGGGTGGCTGTGAGAAGAGATAAGAGAAGAGGCAGGAGGGAGAGATGGATGCATGAGACAGAGAAGAGAAGGGTCAGTTAGAAAGAGAGAGGAAAGCAAATCAGGAGACCTGACTTAACTCAGTGTAGCCCCTTTGATATAAGGGCTAATGGTACGTCAGAGCTCAATGCTATACTGACCTTTGAGAATACAAACAACAACTTGTCTTTGTGCATTGAGAAAATTGCTATTTAACTCTTCCTCTGTAGTAGGGGTGTAACGGTACACAAAATTCATGGTTCGGTATGTCCCTCAGGCACTCAAATACGGTCATATTGTCAATAAAAGATGAATAAATAAAAAATAAATAACAGAAATGTGTGTAATGTAGTGTAAATGTAACCCAGCTTCTCCCGGGGATCAATAAAGTATTTCTGATTCTGTAATGCTCCATCGTAAGACTCTGACCTGTTGATCTTTCCTGAACTGAACTGCACCGCACCTTATGGTTACAGGACAGGTATTGTTTACGATCGGGTTGTGGTCGCATATGCAGCGATAAACACTATCATTAGTTACTTTGGCACGGTTTGAATCTGCAGTGGGATGCTGCCTGAACGCTATGGGGCCATCCAGTCTGTTTTTGTTTTGCATCAACGGATCGACATATTCACGTGATGCCGTAGTAAATTAAATGTTTGAAGTGTATCCACAGATACCGTATATCCGACTTTAGTTTAACACTGTCAGCATACAGCTTGACATAAAAATGTTGTCTGTTGATCTTGATTAAGCCGGCTAACCGGGCTAAACCACCTAGCATGCTACAGGCGACAGAGAACAACTGGTGCGCTGCCAAAACTTTCCGTGTAAAGCTCTCGCTCCAGAATTTCTGTTCCGCGTGTGCGAGTAGTAGACATGAACAGCTGTTTGGGTCACAGGGCGTACCGAAAGGATGTCGCAGACCAAACTGAACGTCCTGTACCGAACAGTTCAATACAGTTACATGTATTGTTACACCTCTACTCTATAGGTGTACTCTTCAGTGTAATACTGTGGACATGATGAAAATCTGTCCGTCTCACTTACATAGTTTGTTAAACTGTTTAACACAAACAAGTAAATAAATGTAGCGCTGGACACAAAGATTATTCAACCAGCTGTATTTCCAGGCATTGTAATTGCAAAAAGTCCCGATATATTTATTTAATATAACCATCTACAATAAGTCAGTGTAAAAAATAAGCTGTCTGTTTTTGCAATGCCTGTTAACACTGGGCCTTGTACCATTTTGTTTGATCAAGTCCAATGGAGCTGATTTGTTCTAGTCTTCAGAAAGACGGAGTCAGCCCTTTCAGGTCAGATCAAACGAAAGCAGATATTGTACTGCTGTAGATTCTACAGAAAAGACCTAAACAAACTAACAAACTAACCATGATCATATTCAATCCTGATGGCTGCAGCCTGTAAACACTGGACAATTAGAGAGAGAAGGTTTGTATGGTATTTTTGGTTTTCTTTGTATGTATGTGTGTGTATGTGTGTGTGTGTGTGTGTGTGTCTAATGAAGTTCTGTTGGCAGGATGTCTTTAGGGGGAAATCTAATGGTTTATTGAACCAGGCCTCAGAGAAACATTGATCACCGCATCAAGGAGCTATACCCACATGGACACACAGACACAAATACACACGCACACACTTGTCTTGTATATACACGTGCAATGGCACACACACACACACACACACACAGTCACGAGAGCGTGCACACACACACACACCGGTGAAGTGGAGGTAAAGGGCTTATAATTGACATCCCCATGTTTCTTTGTGAGCAGTCAGACTGCCATCATTATCTGCTCATTCAATTACATACAGGGAAATTGCAAGACTGGAAAAAAAAAAACCTAAGTGCATCTTTTCAACTAACGTTCTTAGATGGATATTCTATCCACAAAAAATGAGGTAATTGTGTCGGACAGGGTTATTGTCTTTCTCCAAATGATTAACTTGTTTCACCCGGTCTCGTTAAATTGCATCCCCACCCGGCTGACTCTAATTGTGTATTTCTCTCATATGAAAATTTATACTTAACTCGAATACATTTCGAGGAGGACAATACTATTCACTTCACTGCATTTATGTAAAAGTGTGTCCTTATTAGTTCTTTTGATTAACTCATTTTGCATGCACAGTGGCCCATAGCATGCTGTATATTGACATTGAGCTGACCAGTATCATAAAAAGTAAACAAGGGAAAAAGGGATGCATTTAAGGCTAACCAACAGTGGTTGAGAGACACAAAGTTAAGCAAATATAATCAAAATACATTCATATTGTACTTTTAACACCGGTATTTTCTAGGTATTTCATTGCCAGTTTGTCAGGTATCTGCTCCAATCATTGATCATACTTGATCATATTGAATTGCCAAGTAAGCCAGTTCTGGCTCGGTAAATTCTGTTGTCAGGTACCGTCTCTATGGGCAGCATGAACTGTCTTGATTATGTGCTTTTTAGGTTTAAGACAGGATCACCAGTATTGGACCAGTATTTGACACCATGGCGGCTCAGAGCTGCTTCATGGCCATATTGAATACAGATAATTATTGTTCACAGAGAACATCAAGGCACCACTAAGGCAATCCTCCGGACTGCTTTTACCTTCGGGGAGATTGGTGTGTGTGCGTGTTTGATTCTGTGTTGCGGCGTGTAATAAATCCAGAGAGACATTAGTGGTCTGTTGCTCTGAGTCCACGATGTTTGATCTCCACTAGAAGCTACGATCATTAGCAACACAGTTGTGTGTGTATTAACTGATCTACACAGCTGCCAGATGATCTTATGCTTTGAACAGCCGTTACTCTATCTGGGAGCTCTCTCTTTTTCCCCCGCTTTAACTCTCCCTCGGAATCACCTTGTGCTGCCACTTAGTCCGTTTTCCCTTCATTAATGTTTTCATAATTAATCATAATTACTCATAATTACACCATCACCGAGCAGCTACCAATCGAAAGTGGTTTCTGGGGGGAGGTGCAAGTTTAATGTGTGTGAGATTTATTAGGGAAGTTCATCCCTGTCCAAAACAAACCCAACCCCGGATAAAGTGTTGATATTGGATGACGTCTTTGAATGTTAATGCCAATGTTTTCCTTTTAATATTCCTACAATATCAGTGACTGACAACTATAGTATGGATGAATGGCAAAGGTAAAGGTTCAGCAACTACAATGGTTGGCTATAGTTGTGCAAAGATGACCGTCATATTTAGAAAAAGCCAACATCCATTGGTATGAGACCGACCACAAATTCAGGTGTCTGGCATGAAAGTTTCATGCAATACTCCCTTATCCACCACCCTGACCCCTGCACCCTTTACCTTTCGCTCAACTACATATAGGACATACTACTTCCTGCATTCCTGCATCAACAGGATTGGAGCAGGAGGCTTGAGCCGGGCATACACTGTACAATTTTTAAACAATTTCTGGCCCGGATGTTGAGCCGCACAACTTATTTTAGTGTCGGATTGGGCGTCTTTTGTCGTGCAGTGTACAGGGGACACCCAGAACCAATTAACTCCTTTCGACCGACCGTCGGACAGTCGGATGAATTTCGGACAAATTTTGGTCTGTCATCCAGCAGAGCCATGAGCCGATTCCCCAACGTCAGTGCCTGTTTTTTTTACAGTAATCAGAGTGTAGCTATCAAGATAACAATGTACAATAGAGTGTAGTAGTACAGGAAGAGTAAAACATGGCTAGCTTGCTTCCAAATCTCTCTGCAAAATGGACAAGCCATACTGTCCATGTCTTCCTAGTCACCTGAGAGTCCATATACACCGGCGCCTCATTTTTTTAGACGTTTCAGCTGCACGATGGCACAGATGATCGAGGCAGCACGTTTCTGCCTTGTTAGCATTGTGACCCGTACAGACCTCTAATAGCAAACAAACTACCTGCCTCAGAGCTTTCAAACTAATCTTTACAGCCAGAACGGCCCTAAGGGGCCGGAGGGCTGTCTTTTTTTTTTTTTTCTATTTTAGATGTAGTGTGAGCACTCAGGTCGTGGCTGACAATCAGATCGTACGGTCTGAGCACATAAATTGTGAGCTTTGGCTTTACATCCAAAACGATCTACTCGTACAGTAGGAGTAGGAGTTACACAACAACATTTCTAAAATCCTACAGTATATGCTCAGCTTTACACAGTCAATTTATAAAGAGAAACACCAACAGAAAAAAAATATAGTTATTTTACCTTTTATTTTTATGACCAAGTATGGCTCTGGCTCCGTCCCTAAGGAGGACCCAATTAGATACCAATTTACTTTGGCAACATGATTAAAGCAGACACATTGCACCGTCAGTTGTCACCAAAATGCAGTGTGCTGGAACATTTTGGTACTGACAGTGTTAAGTGGTCATGTAATCACAATCAAGTGGATGATTGGTGTAGAAATGGAACTTGGTGTAAAGCCAACTACCCTAAATGCTTTCCCTGCTGTAATCTGCAGAGGTGAAATTAAATATGGCCATTATCTTTACACAAGTACTGCAGAGGGGTACTGTTTTCATGTCTAAATTAGGCATTTCCATTCCATTTCCAAGTTTAGAAGTTGCACCCACAGTTATCTGACACGTTCATTGTACAATGTCTTTGAAGAGAAAGATAAAATCAGTAATTCATTTGGCAGGCCATGGTCAGAAGTATCTTCTTTAGATCAAGTTAGAGATCTCCTCTTGCCAGGAGAAAAAGGAAATGTGCTTCTAACACGAGGACCATTCTCCTTGAGCTGAATTTACCCTCAAAGTTCAGATCTTTTTGTGCCTGTGTATGCAGTGCTCTAGTTAGTATTACTTTAAAGTTGTTTCTTTAGACCAGGACATGAATGAAAAAATGGTGTTAAATGATTAGTTATGTAGCTGGTGCTACTGCCTTGCTTCGCCACAGGGAGTCGACTCAAGACTCAGGGAATTTGTCTTGAGTAGAGTCCGTACTCTTCTCCCCTGCTGTTCTTCTTATTGGACTGTGGATGATGATGGTTGGAGGAGGCCAGAACTGTGGGTGCTCGTTGTACCGCATGCATTATTGCGTTGCCTGGCCTGTTCTTGTGTAGTGGTGTGTTACTATCAACAATGAAGGGAAGTGTGCTCTGCCCGATTTACTCTTATCAAGCAGTGACTACTTATGAATCTTTATCACGCTCTTTAAGCTTTTATTAGGAAGAGGCATGCAGCAGTTTAACCCACTTATTTATTGTTGGTTTTAAAATAGATTGTAAAATAGGAACGCTGCATTCCTTCCTTCCTTAGTTCCTTCCTATCGGTCTTCGTTTTTGCTCAGCGTTTGCACAGCGTGATCCTCAATAATGGGCTTTTCAGTAGCGTTTTATATTTTATGCCGTTAATGCTTTTTATAGAAAGGTGTCACACTTTTCAAATAGCGGATGTCTCATCTTGGCATTAATCTTTTCGTATTAAAAAGCACACAGCCATGTAGAATAATTCCATATTATCCTATTCGTGATTGTTGAGCTGTCATAGTTAGAATATGAGGAAATCGCCTGAATCCTAGTATGAATGACAGTTGCTTGACAGCTCTGCAGCAACTTTCTAACAATAGAGGGATTGCTTGAGGAAAAAAAGTTTCCACTGTCAATATTACAAATATATGGATGTATTATATTTGAGCAAAATGGGCTCATAAATGCCTTATTTTTTCAACCATAACACTCCAAAACTGCAAGGTAACCTCTTAAACCTCAACTCAACTTTTCTGCTGAAGTTTCTCAGAGTTTTGCTCAGTAAATTGAAAGCTTTTTAATGTGTCTATAATATACACATGTTGAAAAACAAATGGATATTCTAGTCACACATGTTCCTGCTTACTTTGCTGAACAAATAATCCTAAAAATTATGTCACTGCTTTTGTTTTAAAGGTCCCATATTGTAAAAAGTGAGATTTTCATGTCTTTTTATATTATAAAGCAGATTTAAGTGCTTTATAAATACTGTTAAACTATCAAAACGCTCAATATACGGAGAAATTATACACACAAGCCCGCATTCAGAAATTGTGCGTTTGAAACAAGCCGTTTTGTATTTCTGTCCATTTGTGATGTCACAAATATACAATATTTAGACCATTACATGGTTTTAAACGTAAACATTATAAATGTGTCCCAGTTTATTTACTGTTGCAGTGTATATGAATAACATCTACTAACAGGAAGTAAACGTGGACCCAAGCTGTTGCCTAGCAACGCAATTCCGTTGCAATTCCGTTGAAATGCACTAAAACGGAGCGTTTCAGACAGAGGGTGAATATAGGTATATTCAGGCAGACAGTACGAGGAAACTAAAGTTGTTTTTTTTATTACAGCATGTAAACATGTTCTAGTAGAAACACAAAATACAAGTGTGAACCTGAAAATGAGCATGACATGGGACCTTTAAGGAATATAAACGATTCATGAACAAAGTTAATCTAACAATGATTGAACCAATAATGTATGCATGAATGAGATGCATGAAAGTTTACTGCATGTACTGTGTAATTGTATAACTAATCAAATCAGTATTTGTATTATGAGAAACTTGATAGGACAAACCCGCAAACAGCTTAAAGGGTGTGATCATCCATTCAAAATCCCTCTTATTGCCATTTGTGAGATGTGAAAGTACAGTAACAGCGTGATTAGTTTTTGATTTCTTTCCATATTCATTTTGACAGTATCCAATTGAAGATTTTTTAAAAATCAGTTTTCCTTACCAGTTCACATTCAATTCCAATTCCAATCTTAAAATTCAGTTGGTAATCCATCACTGTGAACAAGAAACTGACAACCGTGTTTTGCCAAGCTGTGTCATGTATGTCAGGCTGACAAACCGTAACATATATTCATATACACGCATACACTCCGCCAGAAAGGTTTTTTCTGGCGGAGCAGAGACCCTGCTGCTGAAAATTTCCAGCCCATCTACTTTTCCTGGTTTTAAAATCCATCCCACTTTAATTTTTAATTGAATAGCCCCATTATACGGGTACGGCTCCTAGTGTTCAACACAAGGAAATGCATCTCTTTAGTTATTTTTTTAATTTTGTCTGTTTTTTTTTTTTTTATTTTGTTAAAAAACGTTATATATTATGCAGCTAGCATGCTACCAATGTTAACTGAATATGCAGTTGAAGATTTCTCTTAGAAAAAATGTATAAATAGAGCTGTATTACATTCATCAATCAGTTATTAATTTGCTGATTCCACATGCTAACTTCCTGTGGCACACAGTGCATACGGTTGGTTCGAAATCTGCTGCAGAAATTAAAAAATTTCAACGAACTTGAGGCTTAACACCTAAAAAAAAAAAAAAAAAAAACGCAAGGAAGACTTTTGCGAACCCATAGGAATGAATGGACTTCTGGTTGACTTTCATACGTACACAGAGCTATGGGAAAATGAGGCATAAACACACTGATTACCATACACGGTAACAAGTGTTAATGAGGAAAAGTATTGTCATGTTAGCTGAATGAACGCAGTGGAATCTAAATAATAACAGTATTATACACAGATTAACTTCAATGTGAAACTAAATCTGTATTTTTTGCTTTTGGCATTTGGCAGAAAAATGATTATTCTATAAAATGTCATCGACTTAACGGACTAAAAATGTTTTATGACACAAGTTCTTCACAAATCTATAAAAAAGAGTTGGTCAAAGTGTTGAATAAATCAAACTGACTCGGAAGTTGACAGCCAATGAAACCTTTGATAGATCGAAGTGCCCCAGAACACATACCGTATCTGTTTGTTAAAGACCTCAGGATTCATCCTCCTGTTCTGTTACAGTCCTTCCATCTTTTATAGCAAACGTCTTTAAAAAGAATTTCTGAAAATCATTTTTCAGATGTAGTAAATGAAAATCCATGTACGTGGTTTCTTCTAACAGATTCTATGCATTGTTTTCAAGCGTTTCGGCATCTGTTATGTTTAAACTTGGTTCATCTTTTATAAAAGTTCCTGCTGACGGAGGCGTAAAAGCCTCCAAACTCATTGAATCATCCCTCTCTGTCTCTGCCTCTCTTTCCTTTTTCTGTCTCCCTATTTGTCTCACTGCGTATGTCTTCGCTGTCCTTCACTCCCCCTCTCCAATCCTCCAGTCTGCGGTGTCATCTGTCTCACTAAAAACTCTGAAAGCATGGCAGCATTCGAGCACTTTGCTCTCACTTTTTACCCACCACTCAGTTATTTTTTTTTTCTCCCATCTCACTTCTTCCCTCTCCATCTCATGCTCCCTGTACCCGCTGTAATTGCTTATCTAGGGAGAAATAAAAATCCAGGTAAATGGTTATGTGTGTGTGAGTGTGTGTGTGATAGAAAGAATAGCTGTATGCTTGTGTCTGCCCTGCATGCAGACCTTTGTGTGTCCCTATATATGTGTGTCTGTGTGAGACAAATGCAGATAGTTCTACAGATGGCCCATAAAAGCAGCAGCTTGTAATGAAGCAACTGAGACTGAAATCATGGTTATGGTAAACTGGGGAGAGACAGAGATGGGGAAAGAGAGGCAGAGATGGATACATAGAGAGAATAGAGAGGAGGAAGAAGTGCGGGTAAGAGAGAATAAATAAGAGAGGGCAGGCAGCAATAAACCATGAAAAGGAGTGTGGTGTAGCCGCTGGCTACTGAATAAACTAGTGTAATGAAACTATGTGATGTTCACAATAAACTAGGGAGAAACAGTAAGGCGGAATGAAGGGATGGACAGAAGGGGTGATATAGTGGTATGGATGGAGCAGGGGAGAGATAGAGAGGGAGAGGCAAGGAGCTGGCATGTCATCAAAGTTTTTAGTTGAGGAGGAGGGAGCGGGGGAACAGGAGGGGAGGGGATGGGTGGAGAGTGCTAGGAAGAGACATTGAGGGAAGAGGGGGAGAGATTAAAAAAAGCAGGGGATATGGGAAGGAAAGATAACAAAAAAGGTGCTAAAGAAGCAGAAAAGAAGGAAGAAAATGAAGCAGAGAAAACTTTATGAAAAATAGAGGAAAGATATATAGAATGGAAATGTGATGGAGGCACCGTTTACAAACCAAGTGGCTAAAGGCCTTTGCACACCAAGTGTGCATTTTTCGTCCACAATTATCACACGTTTTAAAATAAAAACGACTTTACGGTGCGTCAATCACGTTGACGCACCGTGAAGTTTTCGTAAATGGTTTGATTTCTGTGTTTTTTCGCATCCGTCAAAAGGCAAAAGAGGGTTTGTTTGACCACTCAGAGCCACTGTCGGTGCAAACATCATCATCCAAAGTGGCATGATAAACCCTCACTTTGTCTTCCAGCACAAAGCACTTCACTATAAAGAAATAGATGCGGAAATTAAAGATAGATTGTGGCAGGTGATTGCTGAGCAGCTTGGACTCAGGGATGGTCACAAAACAAAGGATGGACTGCAGATTAGACAGTGGTGATTGTGCTCTGGGCAGCTAAACGTTAGCTTCTCGCTAATGTCAATCATTCATTAGCCCCGTTTTGGACTAGCACTATCCATTCCACCCACGTAATTAATTCACTTTTGTCTCGTATTGCAAATTAGAAATAAAGAATTAAATAATAAAACACATCGGACTCAGTTGACGGATTAAAAATATGCATACAAAAAATACTTACTTGGTGTGCAAAGACCTTAACATGGGAAAGTGTTGGTGTGTGCGTTTGCGATAGTACCCTGAACAGACAGACTGTATTTGTGTGTGTGTGTGTGTGTGTGTGTGTGTGTGTGTGTGTGTTGTGTGTTGTGTGTGTGTGTTGTGAGAGTAAATGTGTGTCTGATAGGACACTGAAGACCAAACATCCTGACACCGAGCGGGGCCACACTAACTGGCAAAATCGATAGGCCAACAGGTCGCAGCACTAGGCCAACCTGACATCCAATCACAATACAGCACAGGGGGTCGCCACAGTGATGGATGACCCTGGGTGTGTGTGTGTGTGTGTGTGTGTGTGTGTGTGTGTGTGTGTGTGTGTGTGTGTGTGTGTGTGTATGTGCACTGTCTAAATGTGTCTTGTCAGTGTGCTTTTCTCTGTAACTGTGTGTCTGTGTGAAGATAAGGAGGATGGCGGTCGGAGGGGGGTCTATCGGGGTCTTTAGCAAAACGATTTTCCTCTCTCGTTTATGTTGTCTATGCTCTGTGAAGACCGGAATTAAATATACCCTTTAAAGAAAACCTTAAACTGAAACTAATTACAGCCCATGAGGGCATTCTTGGGTGTATTTGTTTTTCTGCAATGGAAACTCATTTAGAGGCAAAGTTATTTCTGTTATTAAGTTATTTCTGCTCTAGTTATATCTATTTTTAAATGATCCACAAGCTTTGGTGTAGTGGACCCCATCACATTCAAAATGGATGATAATAATAAAAAAAAAGGTAGCAAGAATCATTTAAAGGAAACTGAAAGACTGCATATGTGTGACCACTGACAAAATGCAAAAATGTCCCCATAATCCTCAGAGTAATCAGCAGCACTGTGGCTGCGGTGGCGGTACCGAGAGACGGGGGTGTAGAGCGTGGGAGGAGGGTGTAATTGAAAAGGCATGGCAATAAAGTCATTGTATAAATGAATCAAATAGCCAACCAAGAATCACTCAATCGTTTCATTTGCTGACATCAAATCTTCTCTACCCACTGTCTGCTTTGTGAATGATAATTGCACATTTTTGCCGTTAGCTTGGAAAAAGATTCCCTGCAGCTGTACACTAGCTTTCTTCATTTTAAGATTATTGCGCATATGTTTGAAGTTTGAGGAAGGAAGGTTTTTCAGATTTTCCGGTGACATTTTAAGAAAAGGGAGCAGCTCTATCTCCACCTCTCATTTGGGAGCATGCTGAGCATAATCACTCTCACTACCACTATGAATTCTCCTTTTCTCTCCTTGGCCCTCCCCTTTGAACTTCTTCCATTCCTCCCCCTTTCCCTCCCCCTGTCTGAGTAGTTTCTTAGTTCTATCTATCATGTTGGGCATCCTCTGCCTCTCCCCGTCTCCCTTTTGTTTTATTTTTTCCAACTCCCCCTCTTTCTGTCTCTCTCTAGCTCTTGCCTCCCCCTCACCCAATCTGTCTGTCTCCCTCGCCCCCCCTCCCTAAACCCCTATCTGTCTCAACAGTTTCATCGTTGTATCAATCAAGTTCAAACAATAAGACCAGAGTTGGTCCCTGTTCTCCCATCTACTTCCTGGTTTATGGCTTGAATTACCCCTTCTCTCCCTCTCTCTCTCTCTCTCTGTCGCGCTCCTGTGTCGGTGTGTTTGTATGTGCCGATGTTTATATGCACACTTGTGCATACGTCTTAGGCACAGAACTGTAAATGTGTCTAGAGGGAATAATGTGATTAACCATAAAACACCCTGCTATTGTCTCCCTCCCTTTCTCTGGGGCTGAGTTTAATTTGCTTTGACTGAGGGTGCAGTCAAAATATCCTTTTTACAGCCGCGATCATGCTTTGCAATATGTATTAAAAAGAACTATCGGCTGAAGGGACCTTCCCATATGTGTGCTTGGGGTAAGATTTTAGAACAGGCTGTAGGTATTTAAACGGCATCATCGTGATGCAAGTGTCTGTGAAACTGTGTTTTAACGGTAGATCCAGTGTGTGTGTGTGTGTGTGGACTGGGGCTGTAAGTGCTCCAGAGCTGTCTCTGGATTGGATGCATCGCCGAGCAAGAGTTGGATATATTATTGGGTTGAGTCACGGTTCAGTTAAAGGGGGGAAATGCATACTTTAACATTTTCGTGCAATTAATTCAAAAAAAGAAATTGAAAAAAGCTTAAATCCATCTCTCTTTCTTGTTTTCTCTCTCTCTCTCTCTCTCTCTGCAGAACTCCACAGTACATCTTGTGGAAACCCTGGTGTGCCACCCAAAGCAGTGCTAAGTGGTGGCGGCCGTTTTGCCGTGGGAGACCGCGTGCGGTACAGCTGTGTTCCTGGTTACGTCTTAGACGGCCACGCCACGCTCACCTGCATCACCAATGCTGGAAACACCGCCGTCTGGGACTTTCCTGCTCCGATTTGTCGAGGTATGGGCGACTAAGCAGTATGTGTGTGTACACAACTGGATATGAAGAGTTTTATTCTAAAGTAAAATTGAATTGCATGAAAACAAATGACAAAAACAGAAAAAGGCTACTAGCAATTTGTTTTGTTTTTTAAAGAACATTTTACAAAATGATATGAATAATGACCTCCATATATTTCTTTCGAAGAAAACCCTTCATATTCATGTGTCTGTGAGAGAGACAGAACGACAGACAGACCGTGCATGCATCCGTGCGTGTGTGTGAAAGCGAGCCAGGCAGGCAATCCAGGAATGCTTGTCTGTATTGAGTGTGTGTGTGTGTGTGTGTTTTTATGCCTTACTTTATAATCAAAAGATTTGTGTGGGAGAGAGGCAAATATGCGGAATGTACTCTATGCTATTGTCTATTTTTGGATTTTCAGGGTAGGTGTAGATGATCTGTGTACATAGTGTTGTATGCAATGACTCACCACATAAATATGCTGAAAAAGAACTTATTGCATAGCCCAATAACCCATATTGTGTAGGTGGATGTAAATCTAGAAACTCGTATGTGTGCGTGTCCAGTCATGCACAGTTCTCATTAAACACATAAGTTTGAAGTAATCCATATTCTAATTACAACAGCAGGAGCAGCATCTAAAATATATCACATATAAATAACATCTTGTTGAACGGATTCACGTCATATACTTAATATAAACATTGTAGATAAAGATTACGTTAAAGCTTTAAAAATATCTTCATCAAATATCTGTAAATAACGCCCTATTAATGAGAGGGTTGGTTGTACAACCAATCCTATCGAGACCGACACTCAAAATGTGCAGATTTATTATCAGCCGCTGACAGCTCATTGTTTTACTCTACCAGACTATATGATTGAGTCCCAATGGCTCTCATTCATTGGCCCCCATTTACAAAAAAAGTAAATGTGCTCCAGTATGCATGCTCACCCAAACACAGAGAGTCAGAATGAGTGAGAATGAGTCACTGTTAAAGTAAGCCAAACATGTAGCAAGCCGCAGAGACGCAGATAGTTTTCTGAGTACAGTAGTTTGTGGACAAAACCAGCAACTGAAGGCGTCAGGTGATGACAAAGAGGACTCCAATGGAATGAATGCCAGTGTCTGTTTTTTTTCTGGATGAGTAAGTAGGCAAGTAAGACCCCCTTTACAACCGGCATTAAAATGTGTATATATTAGGACTGTCAAAGGTAACGCCATTAATTTATTTAATGCATTAACACAGCTTGCAATTTTTAGATTGTAGCGGGGCTCAGTTTTAAAGCTAGACTAGCTAGGTTACGCTCCGAACTTACGCAAAATTTTGGCGAGGAAAAACTGGCATGGCCATTTTCAAAGGGGTCCCTTGACCTCTGACCTCAAGACATCTGAATGAAAATAGGTTTTTAGGGTACCCACAAGTCTCCCCTTTATAGACACAGGTCGGATTGTGATTCAGTCAGCCAAACCACCTCCGGAGGTGGTCAGGGACGCATTGTGACCACATTGAACACAAGTAGAAATGCAGTTGCCTTTTCTAGACTGAGCTATCGGGTCTCAATCGGTGGACACTGGAGACGCATATTAATACCAGGTGTAAATGTAATCAGGTTAAATCATATCTACATACAAGACATATTTTAATGCCACGTGTAAAGGGGGCCTAAGTGATGACTAACCATAATCATAGCCATAAGAATTTGACAGCGTAATTACAGTTTATCTCCCGTTGTGTTTATCTTGAGTGGATGTCTGTTGGGAGATGGGTCTGTTAAGTCACATGACACGGGTGATGCTTTAAAAAAATAGGGGCTTTCTGAAAAAACATCTGTCAACAACATGTTCATGAGTGGCCAGATGGCAGCTGCATGTAAACCCTGGTATATGGGAGGGATGTGCTGGAGGGGGAATGGAACTGATTGGTGGTTTAAGGTGTCAGGACTATTACAGAGTTAACACTGGAACCATAACATACGCTCCTGGTCACAATACGCTCATAGGCGACAACACCTATGAGGTGAACAAATAACATTATGTTACACCTGTTATGATTTCTCTGCCCTGAGCTGCTTGGATGCTTTATGGATTCTGTATTGAAATACATTACTAAATTGCAGTTACCATAATATATAAGGATGCACCGATACCGGATCGGATATCGGGCGGATAATGACTCAAATAGCTTTGGATATCGGTAACAATGGATCAGATCTGTTAAATTCAATTATATCTTTATATACTATATAAACTGGAATGTGATTTCCTGTTTAAATTTTGACCCTTCCTGTTAACCTTGAATATTTTTTAGCAAGTTGCTGGTGTATGATTTATTATTTTAATAATAAATAGCAATTCACAAAATGTATATGTATTTATTTATATGTTACATTTCGTTTCACAAAGTTAAGAAAGCAATGTTTAAGTCAAGCCCGATGTTGCCTTCCACACAGTGAGGCTTACAGCTTATTAATTAAACACTGGTATCGGATCGGTACTCAGTATCGACCGATACCCAAAGCCCAGGTATTGGTATTGGTATCGGGACTGAAAAAGTCGGATTGGTGCATCCCTAATAACATACTATTCCAGTGACTCTCATATGACTGTCAATCTGGCTGTCATCAATGACCTGAACTGGCAAAGACTGAGATTTAGATATTGACCTATGCCACTCCACCTGAATGCATTTTCGGTCGTAGATGTGATGAGCAACACAAAGTCAGTCATCCAGAAGAGAAACATCTCTTCACACACAGTAGAAGGCATTTACACTTCTCAGAGGGGACCCCTCCTAGGAGAGAGGTGTCGGATTCACTATTGAACCGGGAGGGCTGTCAGTTCATGGTATGTGAACTCCTTAGTGATGCAAGCAGAAGTGATAAACAAGAGACATACCACCAGCCACAGAGAAATAAAAAGGCAAGGTGTAGATCACCACAGCATAAAACCTCAGGGACAGCTGCTATAGGAGCTGCACTCAGACTACCGCTCAGCAGCAATGATTCGGGTGACTCTGTCAACAAGGTTCAAGGACACACACTGGAAGCTTTCACGCTAATATTCATGTGTGATGGCAGCGGACAGGATTGTAGTGACAGCAGCAGGACCCCGACCTGATCACTCAAACAGTTACGCAATCCAGGCCAGGTTCTCCTTATCAGACGTTTGTGAATGTTTTTTTAGACACAGCGCTATAGTCAGTCTGTAAATGGAGGACATAGTGGGGAAGACATTGGATACTGGCTGGTGGTCACTAGTTCAGATACATTGATGTCACGAAACAAGTACAAGGAGGTTGAAGCTGTCATGGATCAACTCTGTGGAAACTAGTGGCAGTTTCATTAAGAAGGAGATGCAGATCAATCGCCTGCCATTTCAACATTAACGCTTACCCCCGTAGGCCTTCTATGTTTTTATTTATTCCACCCAACTAAACACAAATGAGAAAAAGATGGAACAAAATCAGATCCTGTGGTTACCCTAACTGAGATATCATGAAAATGTACAGTAAGATTAGACAGCCCCGTAGGCACAGACGACACAGCATAGAAAAAGCCCTTTAGTTAAGACTAAATCTTTATTTACATGTCCTTTTCAGAGAGTTGGTTTAAAAATGAAAGAGGCCATTGAAGAGGTCTTAAGGAGCAATTCTCACTAAACGGAGCAGATGACTGCTAATTCACTTATTCTCACTTCTATTCATTTAAACTTAAACTGCTTTCATAAGGCTGCGATATGACCCCAGATAACTCATGACACTTTGGTTGGGATTATTCTCAGAAGTTGAATGCGAAGGGTTTCCCCACTCAGTAGAAGTGATAACGCATCTTTGATGACTACTGAATTGTCTTCAATTACAAGTCCAATAGATTTTACAGACTATATTGGTGAATATCTGACCAAAACTACGAAAAAAAGTGCTGCAATCAAACAAAGTTGCGTTGATACCAGTCATCAATTATGTCTTTTTTGTTTTTAAATCTCAGATTGTTTTACAATGTATTGACAACAGATACGATAAAAATATTGTCATTCCAACATCACAAGAGGGGACAAAAATGCTAAAATAGACCAGTAAATGTGCTTCACTGTGAACCTCGGGGTACTCCGTTTTGATGGCAAATATGTATAATGCTCGTGCATTTTCCCCCAATCAGCCTTGCCTTTTCGTGCACAACAAACCAAAAATGAATACATGCATTAATGTGCTGAATCGTTGCACAACATACCTCACTGTGCAGTGAACTGTAATTTGGGTGTAGGGGAGGAGGGGAAGAGAGAGAGAAGAGAGGGGGAAATGGCAACTTGTCAGTGCTGGATTAGCAATGTCTCTGTCACTCTGTCAGTGAGGCTAAGAGGAGCTAAGCTACTAATACGTTCACACCAACTCAGCAACGCACACAACTATTCATACCTCCCCCCCCACAAACACACGTCATGCAAAAAAAAATCATATACCCACACACAAACACTCACACATACACACAGAGTTGTACGCTTGCATGTTTCTTCATGTGTGTGTGTGTGTGTGTGTGTGTGTGGTGACACCTAGAGGCATTCATACCAGCCGTAATAGCTTTCTATCAATTATTCAGCCATGCAATCAAATGACTTGAAATGCAGTGCTTTTAGCAATATCACGGGAAATGTGCTCGCTTGCGCTCTCTCTCTCTCTCTCTCTCTCTCTCTCTCTCTCTCTCTCTCTCTCTCTCTCTCTCTCTCTCTCTCTCTCTCTCTCTCTCTCTCTGTGCATGCAATCTTGTCCATTTATTCTTACAATTACATAAATGTAAACATGAGCACCTCTCCACATACATAAGTACTCTTATGTACACTGTGGTTAAATTATCATGCATTCATCGTGAATAAACTACATAAGAATAGAATACCCACTCACTCGACATGGTAAAATGCGGCTACTTTCAACTCTCTCTTCACATTCATCACTCACCTTTGTGACCATAGCTTGCTGTAGGTGAAATCAGTTGACCGCCTTTTATTCCAACATTGAGCAATAGAACATAGGCGCACAACGTGTTTATTGGATATTCAACACACTCCCCCTTCTTTGTGGAAATCAAATGTTGTTTCTGTTTGGGTTTCTCTCCTACAGATACTCAGTCCAGTGGGATTTGGGAATTTAGATAACTCGTAGGTGTAAATATGAATATTATGGTTTCATAATCTCTGCCTTTCAGTTGGAGCCACTATGGCTCTGAATGCGGGAACAAACTACAAACCAACCAAGGTACACCCTACAATATAATGCACCCACTATAAAACTACAGTTTTACATATACAGCATTACCATAGAGATGTGTTAACACCCCTTTGACATGGTCCAATATAATAACAGTATTTGTTGCATGGTGCTGGATCACATTATGTTGAACAGGTGTTGCTTTTACTGTTCACTTTATTTATTTAGTGTGTCGGAAATGTTTTCCATTTTGGAATATCTCTGCCACCACTGAGCAATCACTTTGCAAATTGGATTGTTTTCCAACAGGCATAAAAAATGACTACCGTCACTGGGAACGTACAATATAATGCCGTGCAAGTCCCCGATGGTGATTCTAGTGGTTGAGAGAGACATCATTTTGGGATGCAGTTGGTGTGAGTGGAACTCTCCTATGCAGTCTTGATGCTAAAAAACAAATTCTGCCAGAACTCAGTTTGTCTCACCATATGATATGCCATGTTTATTGTTTTTAGAAACTATGTAGATAACTTCTGGGGTCACTACAACAAACCATCAGTTTGTTATATAGCGTGCTTTGTATTATACAGTATGCCTTCCATCAGTTCACCCTCATTGTGAGGTCCTCCTGTTCTCAGGTAATGTCAGTATATCCAATCTTACACCATTTGAAATTGGGCTAGTATTGGAAGGGTGCTGTTTCAGCACAATTTTATTGTACCCAAACTGTGTTATATAGTACCATGAGCTAAATGTAATGGAAAAAACATACTGCCCAGCTACAGTATGCCACAGTAATGCAGTAGCAAAAGCATAAAAGGTATATACAAATGTGTTAAGGAGAGATTCTACGTGGACCTCTTGAGTGCATCTGTGTGTTTGTGCGTTTATGTATGAGTGTCAGTATCTGTGCTTCTACTAAGTTGGTGCAGAATTATTTACAGGACAGAAATACCCTTCAGCATTCAAGGCATCCATATTCACACAAATCCACACACACACACACACACACACACACACACACACACACACACACACACATCAGCATAGTTTGCCCTGAGAAAATTTCATCATGATCTCGCAGATAGAGAATATGCTTATGAATATTCATGGTTTGGGTGAATGTGTATTTGTGCATAAGTGTGTGGGGTGGGGGTGACCTGAGTGAAAGAGAGCAAGACAGAGATAAACTGAGACACAGCATCAATGAATATAGTGCGCAAGAAAGAGAGCTGAAAATGAAGGAATTTCAGAGAAAATGTGATTGACCCAGTTTGTGTATGTACTGTACAGGTGCATTAATACACCGTGACTAACTGAGTCAACCACTCTGGGCAGATACCGATGTTTAAAATAACCAATCAGCCCATACCGATGTTTTTTTTTTTTTATTATTATTTTGTTTTCTGCTGTTAATTATTCCCCTTTTGTGCCAGGGAAACAAAGACCTCTTGATTATAAAGAATAACTGAGCAGTTTTAAAGTAATTCATTATTTAATTACACGGTCTTTGAAAGAGCACAAATTCAATCATACAAATTTATGAAACAACGATTAATATAGGCTGACCTTTCAAATGAAAAAGATATTTTTTTGCTTAAATAACTGCTTCAAAAGCCTTTTCAGCTTCTATAGACTACAATTACCCACTCAATAATAATAGTGTTTCAGTACTTACATAGCTATTGCCTTCTGCGATTGATTAACTAGTGGACTAGTAGGATGA
Source organism: Sebastiscus tertius (assembly GCA_916701665.1). NCBI lineage: Eukaryota > Metazoa > Chordata > Actinopteri > Perciformes > Sebastidae > Sebastiscus > Sebastiscus tertius. The sequence goes on from CAKAOH010041616.1 coordinate 33,225, forward strand.
CGATGCGGCGGCCCAGACGTGCTGCTGCACCGTGCTCTCCCGGGACTGGATCCCGGTACGGGGGATGAACTGCTGCACGAGCTGCACGGCATGTAGAGGATGTGAGGATGTTCCCACTGTAACATACTCTCGTTGGACTGACAGGCTTCTTGTGACACATTACACACACACAAGGTTCGTTACCATCCAGACCGCAGTGATTGTTTTAAGTCATTGTTCTACTGCTTAATTTCTCATTGAACATAACGTTTCATTCATACTCCCACACAGATGACAATTTCTTTCACCTTTAATTGGAAACAAACCACACGTGCGTACGGCACCTGGCATCATGCCAGAGTCATGTCCAGCCAGTGGCCTCCTCTCCGAATCAGCCGCTGGCTACTGTTGTCCGAGACTGACCGCAAATAACCAACGCAACATTTAGCCCGGCGCAAAATTGATGCAACACAACAGATAAACATCGGCCACCGCCATCGGCGAATGTCATCTTATCTGCTGATGTCAATCAGTCAGTCAACAAGGCGAATATCAGCCAATACCGATGTTCAGCCGATAAATTGGTGCGCCCTCACCAAAAACACAGATGGATTTCTGTGCAATATCTTCAAGTCGCAGTAAGACCATTTGGAGGTGAAAGAGAGAAGGTGAGAGAAAAAGAGAGAGTTGGGTGACACAAAGGGAACAACAGTGGGGGGGTGGAGAGAGGGAGAAGTGCTAGAAGCAGAGGAAGTAGGGGGTTATTGTTGAAATTGAAAAAGTAATAATGTGCTATGACAAAACTCGAAATTAGACTGGCTGAGAAACGGAAATGAAAAGAGTGTGTGTGTGTGTGTGTGGTTGTTTGTTTGTGAGTGTGTGCTTGTGTGTAGTCAGCATAACGAGATTGAGGCTGCTGCTTGGGTGCATGTTTGTGTGTGTTCACAGGGGTGTGGGCATTATTGGTTGAGCTCATAGTACTAATTCTGCTGCAGTCTGATCAGGCAACACTTTAATGCTTTTCCTGTTGTGAGCAATAACACTGCAGTCATTCTATGTCCCAAATAAAGGCCATGCTGTGTCAGAATTTAGCTTCAGTTTGTGTCCTTACATAATCCTCAAGGGTTATGGCTCTAATCCTTAATCTCTATGAACAGAATCTGCATTCATGTGAAGAATCTGTAGGCAACAGGACAAGATTTTGGTATCTGAAGCGTTTTGTTTCTGTTTTTTAGTCAGAGTAGTATTGACCAATCACGTTTGAGCAGGCTTTGGTTGAATGCAGGTAAACAGTCCATGTGGAGGGCAATAGAGGCCGAACACATTGGCCGAAATGCAATCTCGGAATCCACCGCCTATCGTCTGTCTCACGATTATTTAGCTTTTTATTGGTTTAAAATGAGCATGAGAGTCTTGCATCTCAAGTTGCTAATCGGACTGTAAACAATGAACAGGTTACGGAAAAGGAAGTCTTGGCTCTGATATCCGCTGGATTCACCAGAACCCCAGAAATACAGCCCCTTGGCCCCAGAGGTTTATCTATCGTCAGACTGATGGCATATGGATTCCACGATTGGTTCAGACAAAATGTGCAGCTAATTCTAGAGGTGGCATGTACGTGTAGAGTACAGGTTAATATAAAAGTAGACATAAACCACCATGGATCCAGGCAACAATGATCCTGAAGATGTAAGACTCCACTTCATGAACATACAGAAACAAGATGAAATATGAGAGAAACTGCAGGAAACTACTGGGATTTCTAGTAAGTTTTGAGTCTGACTCTATACTGTCACACACACACACACACACAGGCACACACAGTTGGGTATGCATTGTCAGCTAGCTACAGGCTAATATCTGTACTTTTGCTGCATTGGCTGTTTGTGCTGAATAAAACAGACTCCAAATCACTCCATATTTTCACAAATGAAGCAAAGCTGAAATTCACTTCACATTCAGCGTCAAAGCCCCTTTAGTTATAGCTGATGGGGCTCCACTACTGGGGGATTCTGAAAGCTTGTTTTAAACTTCACCTACCTTTCCTAATATTTACTTTGTACTTCACCAGCATCTTCTCTAAAGTCACTGCTATACAATAATGTATGTGTATGTATGCAGTATATTTAATTCATCATAAAAGCTCCCTTTGAGCTGCGCATCACTAACGAGAACGACGTCAGTGTCTTGCTTGTTTGCAGCAGGATTATATATTTTTTAGCTTCGGTATGTTAGCCATGAGTTTAAGCCAAGTATAGTCTGACATGCAACAGACACATATAAGACATAACTGGAAGGCAGTCTGACGGTAACGAAGAAATAAAAATGCTAATTTTAATCGGATCTGTTCATTCTAGCTTAACAAAGGAAACATTTAATATAGAAAGAGAATGAAAGAGCATCAAATGCATAATGAATGCTTGAGAATCTTGTAACATGTGTTGCTATGGATACATTATATCTGCTAATTAGGAGAGGGGTACAGGGGGGTCTTTAGGGGGAGATAGCAGGTCAACAGTAAATGTCACATAGAAGTGGTGTACATCATCTGAAAGCTGGGAACCTGACAATGAATGTGAGATGGAGCTCAGCACTGGATGTCGAGTTGTTTTAGTCATAAATCAGAAAAGAAAATTAATTAATTAATTAGAATAAATTGTGAAAGTGCATTTAACCATTTTTTTTTTACCATTTGAGAATTGTTAAAAATGATCAATAATCCCTCCATAATACCACATTAAAACACCAAGACCTTAAAGAACACAATAGAAAAAGCCATGCTGTGATTTGGTATCAAAAACCTTTGACATTTGGAGATTTCTGTAAGAATTGCATTTTTCAGTAATTAGATGGTGACCACTTCTGTTCTAGAAACTGCTCAGAAACCTCCTTATTGTCAATAATAAATCAATACATCCTTTGAATGCCCTGGGTCTCTAGTTTCATCTTATCTTATCATCTTGCACAGCATATTCAAGTTTCAAAAAATGCTCTCACTACATGAAATGGCTACTATGGAGACTAACATCACCACACATGAATCCTTGTTGGCTATAGTAGCAATGCCAAAGAGGACATTTTTAATGTGGTTTACAGTGTGAAGTCGACTCTGGTCGTGTAATGTAAGGATGCTTTTGACAGTATGGCCTTGAGCAGGTGTTTGCTTTGAAATGAAGTTTGCAGCAAAATGTCTTTCACAGTCCTGGAAATCCACAACATTTTCGAACATTCCAGCAGAAGGCTGTTTCTATCTATCAAATACTGAAGTCATAGGGCTTTAAAAAAAAAGCTGCATCACATGGTGCATGTCCCTTTCATTTTAAAACACAACAAAAACTTAAACCAGGTGTTAAGCAGTCGATATTAGATTATATTATTCACACTATTTCCTCAGCATAAGCTTATTGGGGATGTTTGCTCTTTTTTCAACAACATTCTGCCAGAGTCAGTACTTTAAACTCTGCTGAAGTTGGTTGTTTGACTTCCGCATAAACTTTCTACGACTTTCACAATTCACTTTACTTCTGTTTGTGTGTGTGTGTGTGTGTGTGCATGTGTGACAGAGAGTGTGAGTGACTGCTTCTGACAGTGCGCATGTCTTTTTTGTGTTTGCTACTGTGTGTGTACATGTGCGTTTCGCCCAAGGCCGTCTATAATTGTTTCTTGGTGAAATGGTGAGATGGTCATGGGAGTATTGTTATCGTCATGACTGTTAGTTTCCAGGAAGCATCTTTTTATTCTTTCTTCCTTTCTCGTTCTCTGTTTATTTCACCTCTTAAAGCTGTTGTCTCCTCTAATTTGCTTTTCTTCGTGTTACTCGACGGGTAGCAGTGGGCGCAAATCCTGAGCTTTTCTTTTACCAAGGAAATGAGTGACGCAGAGGATAAAATGATCACAGTTAAAAAGTGAACCATGTACAACTAAGGCATTTCTCTTTTAATCTTAGGATGTGCGTGGTTACCAATATGAAGTCACTGTGGTTAGGCATCTAATAATGCTACAATGCTATGTTCAAAAATTGGAAGTGCAGAGATAATGTATATACGGAGCAACTCCATCTGGCCACCTGATGTGTTTGAAAGCTTTGGAAACAACAAGAAATGTAGACCTTATGTTGAGAATTTGTTGCAGTTTTAGTTTGTGTAATGTTATTTCATGCATTAGGGACCCACACAAAGAGAGTAAAGCGAGAGCAATTTGATATACATTACACTTCTATGTGTGTGTGTGTGTGTGTGTGCCTAGTAGTATTAACTAGTTCAGCCGAGCTTTGACAAATTACAGTGTTTAAGCAGGTAGTTTGCTCCAACCTGAGAAGACACACACAGACACTTGGGACACACACACACACACTCCCCCCTTGAAGTGCTGGAGATTCAACCTAGGCTGTCGTATTGATTTAACCATGTTGCACAGACAGCCTGGCTGTATGCTTATGTATTTATTAGGGCTGTCAATATAAACGCGATGATAACGGGTTAACGCAAATTTGTTTTAACGCCACTAATTTCTTTAGTGCATTAATGCAATCGATATTTCGGAGGTTAAAGCTGCCTCAGTTTTAAATGAAAGAAATCCATTGGTACCAACCATGCCGTACTAGCTTGTCGGGAAGGAGGATAAACAACGATCCAAACTTGCGCTAAATTTTGGTGAGGAATAACTGCCATGGCCATTTTCAAGGGGGTTCCTTGACCTCTGACCTCAAGATATGTGAATGAAAATGGGTTCAATGGGTACCCACGAGTCTCCCCTTTACAGGCATGCCAACTTTATGATAATCACATGCAGTTTGGGGCAAGTCATAGTCAAGTCAGCACACTGACAGCTGTTGTTGTCTGTTGGGCTGCAGTTTGCCATGTTATGATTTGAGCATATTTTTTTATGCTAAATGCAGTACCTGTGAGGGTTTCTAGACAATATTTTTTTGTGTTAATCATGCAATTAATCACGATTAAATATTTTATTCAATTGACAGCCCTAGTATTTATATTTGTGTGTGTATGTAGCTCCTCTCCAACAAGTTAACAGAAATGCATTGCCTCTATTAGCAACCAGGAATGACGAAAACCAAGACACTGACAACAGTTCAGTAAGGATGACCTTATCTAATTAGCATCAGCAATCAATGGTTGCAGTTGGAAAAGCAAGATGCAAAGTAGATCCGTTGTTAGTCAGCTTGTCCAAGTGGTAGCTAGGTGATATTCATCAGCGTCCTGAATTTCCCTTTTTATCACTAAGTGTTGACACCAGTACAAATTAAAAAGCTTTGTATGTGAAGCATCTGTTCCTCATTCCTGTCAATTCAGCCAATTATCTCAAGGCACATCTATTCATAAGTAACTTTAAAGAGAATGTATTTTGCTAGTGTGCTTTACAAAACATAACAAGCCCAACATAGCTTTAAACTAAAGACTATAGTTAGTATAGAATGGCACAATAGGGACATACTTTAGACAAGTACCTGACAGTACAACTTTGAAAGTTTTAGATTACATGAAAAGTCACACTTTTATCAATGGACAAAGTCAGGATTTTAGAGGAAATGAGGAAAAACGCTAACATTGTGTTTATTAAATGTCTTCCATATGAAATATTTTTTTGACACTGCATATGCATCCATATCTTTGATATTTATGAGTTCATGAGATACCAAATACTTGATAGTGTTCCTTGTTGTTTCTGCAATACAGACTTTTTTTTTTTTTATGTAACTATATTTAGTCTTTGGTAGGAAATGTCCTAGAATAAGGAATACAAAAGTAGGGATTTGTATTATTTCCAGTACACACATGGGAGGGGTTCCTATCTATATAAAATTCATATAAATAAAAGTTGTGCTGAACTATTATTTGTCATACAACAGGTGAAAACATTCCCCATTAGTGTCGATGGGTTTCAATGCATTTTCAGGAAGTATACTGTATATTTATAAAGTACAAATCAAATCCAAAATAAGACACATTAAACACTGAAAAGAATGACTACCTCGTCGGTAGGTAAAATGCAACTACGGAGCAAACAGAAACCTAAACAAGTGATATAACCGTGGTAATAAATGAATAATTTTACACAATTTAAGTTATCAAAAAAGACATAAACTGTCTTTTATGCATGTATACAACTCAGACAGCATCATATGTCACAGAAAAGTTCAGCATTTTAACTTCAAAATACAGATTTTTAAAGATTTCGGCACTCAATTTATTTTCCCTCACAACAACAACCTCTCAAATGACTCCAAAGTAGGATAAAAAAAAAGCGTCGCTCATGATGTTTACGTCTATGACTGGAGCAAGTTTGTTTCCCTTCTTCCTTCTCTCTCACTCTCTCCGTCGCTTTCTTTCACACACATACACACACCTCGTCCAGCTTCTCTATGGTCTCATTATTATCTTGCTAATGGTTCCCTGTGGATGTAAAGCTCTGCTGATCCAAGCAGCTGGAGACATAACACACACACACGTACCGCCAAACATACACACACACTCACACACACACGTACCTGTAGAGAGTAAGATAATCCAGGACCATATGTTCCCACCAGTACACAAAAATGACACATTTAATAATTTAATACGCTGCCCTACCTCTCGCCACACACACTCTCTCTCTCTCACACATACACACACACACATGCATATCCATTCTGTCCATGCTAATCCCACTCTGTGGAAGCTGGTATGGGGACTTAATTCTGTAATACATCCTTGTTAATATCCAAGAGTGCAATTACTGAAACACCAAATTATAGACTACTAATAAACTATCCAAACTGTGTTGGCATATTTTACTTTTAATTTCTATAAAAAAAAAAAAAAAAAAAAGTAATCAGTGTCCCATCACAAACTGGGCAAGGTTTGTACTTTGAAATTGTTTTGGCACTGTGACACTGTTAAAACATTGTTCATTTTATTAAAGATGAAATGAATGCCATTATTGAAGTACAGCTTTTTTTTATGTTGTTCTCAGTCTGCGGCGTGTTTGAAGTAAGCATCTTTTATACTATTGCCAGTAATTCATTTAGATTCAATAAGTGAACTAGTTTTTGTTTTGAAGTTGTACATTTTACAAAGTGTTTTGGCAATTTTATTAACAGGAATACCATTAAAGGTACAGTGTGTAGCATTTAGGGAGATCTATTGGCAGAAATGGAATATAATATTAATAAGTATGTTCTTTGGTGTATTATCACCTGAAAATAAGAGTCGCCAAGTTTTTTTTTTGTTTACCTTAGAATGAGCTGTCTATATCTACATAGGGAGCAGGTCCTCTCTTCACGGAGCCGGCTGCCATGTTTCTAGAGTAACCCAGAACGGACAAACCATTAAGTTAACTTTTCCTGCTCGGACCGGAGTCAATAACATTACTCGCTCCGCACAAACTGCAACTTCCACTGAACGTTCTCGTGGTGTTCTCAAAGCTAAAGTAACTCTCGTCTGGCTCCACTAGCTCACGTGTCCGCTCACGCACATCTGCCGCCACTCTCTCTCTCTTGCTTCACCACTCACTTCCCACATACACATACTCACTTTCCACACTCTCTTAAGCTTATAAAACTTAAACCAAACATAAACTTGCTCTAGAAAGGGCCAATCGCGTTTTCACCACCGTAGTTCTTCTACACGGCTTCAGTTGGTTGCAATCTGCAACCTCACCGATGACAACTTCTTGTTAAACTGTAGGGAACCAAATAATTGTGAAAACAAACTGACTGAACTTTCTGAAGCACTACTTATTTCCAAAACTGTTGACTTAGGGCTAAACATTCGAACTTTCAGAAACTCTAAAATATAGAAGTATGAAGACCCTTATCAGGTTAGCAAAATGTTTATTTAACGTGGCAGGTAGTTACCATGTTTCTGTTATCGATAACGTAATAACAGTTCGTCATTTGAAATGATATTCAAAACACTGTGTTCACAGTAATGAAACTCTCTCTCTGCACACCTCTGTCTCTCCCTCTCCCTCAGATCAATGTACCAGTCTTGTAGTGACACTTGAAGTACTCTTATCTCCTCTCTGCAGACCTGCTCAATTCTACCTCTCTCCTCCCAAACACTTCTCTCTCCCCTCTTTTCGCTTCCTGTCTTGTCCTCTCTTCTTCCTTGCTCTGCACATACTGTATCTCTCCTCTCCTCTCCCCTCATTACATTGATGCTGATGATGGGCGCTGTCTAAACTTTGGTTAACAATGACATATGAGGTTGCTGTTGCAGCTCATCTACAAGCACTCTGCACCGCTAACGTTTTCACAACAAGACTGATACGACTGCACTCTTCCTCCTCACTTTCAGCCCACTTTCTCATTTTCTGTTTCATCTCTTTCTCTTCTCCGTACTCTCTAGCACACCAACACTGATGTGCTATTTTGTGTGAAACCCTTCTCTCTGTAACCTTTAGTGTTTTCCATGTTATATTTGTAGCAAAACTCGACATAATTCGTTATATGCAGAGTAGCATCCATGACCTCAAGGCTGCGGTAGTAATGGTCTAAACTGCTTCTCAATAGGGTAACAGAATGGCATTGCATCGCAGCTTATGGTGTCATTTCCATTTAAATGCCAATTTAAAGTCTGCCCACAGCTGCTTCTCCTTTGTGTATATTCAGTCAAAGGGTACAGCATTACAGACAAGTGTCCAAGCGAAAAATAGTGAAGGGAGAGGAGAGAGAAAACCAATTACATTTTTTTTTTTCTTGAGCTACATGCGACAGGCACAATATTATTGTCAAACATTTTAATATGGGTCACATGGATATATTTTTTTTTTTTTTTTAGCATAGTTGTTTGATGGTATGGTATGGAAGTCCTCGAAGTATTTCCAATAAATAAAGTCACACTTTTAATTTTCTAAATCAGTCTTATTTATCCATCCGGAACTGAACCAAACTGCACGAACTCACCCAGAGATTGGATCGCCAGCCTGACGCACACAAAGATCTGCAGCTTCAACACATTATTTATTTATCAAGAATCAAGTACCGGCGGTTGTAAGCATCAGTGCTACAAACTTACACAGCGTTAGTGCTTGGCTGTGAGATCAGCTGATTTCTGGTTATTTATTTAAATATACACCATCACATGTGCTTCAGATTTGTTTTTAACAAGGCTCAAAATAAAACAAAGCCTCCGATTACAGTTTTACACAGCCATCATTGAGAGCGTACTCACCTCATCTATAACAGTTTGGTACAGTACGATACCAAGATTATTGGCTCCCCCTTCCCATCAGTTGAATTACTATAAGCACAACCAAAAGGGCAAAAAAACAAATCTCTCACCCTGCCCAACACCTCATCCAGCTGATGCCCTCTAGGAGGCGCTATAGATCCCTGCACAACAAATCATCCCGTTTTAAAAACAGTTTTTTTCTCCACTGCAATAGGAACTCTGACCTCACTAACCCTGACAGATATATTGAGCCAACCCACCATGCTGTACCAAAAGCAAATCCCACCGAGCTTGGTCGTGTGGTTATTAATTAATTACTGATTGATTGATGCTGGCACGGCAGTAGCACACCTGTGGTGTAGTTCATTCACATTCACCTGGAGGAAATGTCGGTCTTCAAAAGGTACAGAGTAGCTGATCTGTCTGAATAAATCAGTTACTGGGTGATGTGATATTACATGCAATGATTTTTGTATTATCACACTAGAGAAACATCATCTACCCTGAGCATAATAAAGTATGCCTTTGCACTTCCTGTGTATAGCCAACATGTGAGGTCTAACACTAGACATTGCCATTTACAATTTAGTTGTATGCTTTAAAGGCATCAGTTTAAGTGTATGCTATATTATTCCTTTCTTACGGTGAACTGCAGCCATTCTATCATTGTCTTCAAAGCCACCAGACTCCATTCACGAAAACAATAATTTGACCTTGCAGAACACTGGAGTTGCTGGTCTACCACTGCATCGAGTGGTTAGTTTGTGTTATTGTGTGACCTTCAGATCTGAACTAACGCAGCGTCCACAGCATTAGATTGCTTAACTTCCGGTACTCCTGTCTGCTTCTCCAAACTGGGAGCATGCCGCCCGTCGTCTCAGTTACTGTATGTAACGTTAATACACTGACTATAAGGGTGTTTATATACTGTATATGTAGCAGCGTCATCATACAGAAAACTACATCAGGTCACGTGGGAAAAATAACAAATTTGAATGTTCGGATTTGAAAAAAAAAAAATAAATAAATAATAGTCCTCCTTTTTAAATTAGTGGTCTAACTCGCAATGGACAAAATAACAGAAACACCTTACAATAATACCACACACTATTGTATCAACCATTGCTACTGAGATGATCTCAAAGTTACAGTTGATACGTGTTGGGAAATTGGTAAAAAAAAAAAATAGCGATATAGCTAGATTCCTTCAAAACTACAGATTTGAACCAATAGCTGCCAAAAAAGGATTTTGGTCCAATTCCAAGTAACTCCTGTAGTCTCAGTGTTCCTATACCTCTTGTGTTTGTGTGTCTTTCGGTGACAGCCTCCGGCTCCTACACAGGAGAAGATGCCAGACTTGCCAAGATTTCAGGCTGTGTTGTACACACGAGCGATTACACGACGACATGTGACAAGACAATACAATTACAATACACCAGCTTCACCATCACACTACTTTTTGATAAGAGTGTTGTGTTACCTGCAGGAGCAGTCAACCTGAAGCTAGTTTATGGCAGTAATTGAAGTATTAGTCTGTTTCATTTTCAAGCACATGCGCCAATGTAGCGTTATCCAAAAAGCTGGATTTCTTTGGATGGTACTGACCCTGCAAGTGAGGCATTTTAGGGTCAAATGTATCCCTGATCATGCGTCGTGAATCTGTTGGTGCTGTTGGTCCAGCTGTTTGCTGCACTTTGTTGAAATTGTAGTTGAGATTTTTCTCTCCAGATGAACTCCATCAAAATGAGCCAATGACAAAAAAAGTGCAAAATTGGATTTCGACACAAATTAGCAAAGAAATTAGCAGTTATCACTACTTCAAAGACATCACACCTCCACAGCTGCTTCACGACACCTCCATTGTTGTCGTCATTTGAATAACACATGTCTCAGTTTTACAGTTTCATATATTTTTATCTCTTTTTTCTTTAGAAATTTGTCTCCTTTATAAGAATCTGTCAATATAAAAAGTATATATTTATCTCCTCAGTTTCTGAAAATATCATAATTCAGTTGTCAGTGAGTTCAGCAGCATGCAATTAAAAATTGTTTTAAATTTAAGGTTTTTTTTGTTGTTGAATTATCGTGGTTGTTTTATTTCCAGTCTCTGATTTATTCACAGTACAATGATTTTGGCGGCACGGAACGAGGTTTTTGTCAGCCAGCAGAAGGTTTGTGTCAGGTGCACTTTAGTTGACTGCAATATGATTGGTTTAAAAAATGTGTTTACCATGATGGCTTCTTCTTTCCCTTATTAGTCTGCTGACACTGCAACACACACACAATGCAGTGTACACCACAAGCATCCAGACACACTCATATGCATGCATACACAGCCAGAGTACAAGACACACACACACACACACACAAACTTTTCTTTCACGCTCTAACACAGACACACACGGACACGCAGACACACACTCAGCATAGTGGCAGTGCTGTAGTCAGCAGGGGCTCATTTAGCCACTAAACGATTCAGGATGTTCACAATGTCTATGTGTGTGTGTGTGCGTGTGTGTGTGTGTGTGTGTGTGTGTGAAGGCTCATGGCCAGCAGTGCCATGGATTTTAAGGACAGCCGGTTTCTCCTCCTCTTTCCAATCCTGTCTGACTCTCTTGCGGTATCTACTTCCTTCTCCTTACCCTTTCTCCAGCTCTCTCCAAAAGGACACCCTTAATCGTAACTGACTTATTCTGTCCTAAAGTTTGGAACAGACTTGTGCAATTTTTTTGCATTCGATATTGATGTTGACAACTGACCAGCAACATCGTCAATCCCCAACCTACAGTGTCTCCTGGGACACAACTTTCTTCTCGTCTGATTTGACAGGATCATTAGCTGTCACCTGCCCTCCACTCAGCAGGATGTAAAAAATGAACTTAGAAGGCACACCCTGACACCTTTTAGTTATAGGATCTGCCCTCTTTAGTGGTCTATTAAGGCAACACTCACCACACAAACCTCAGCATAGTATGAACCCTCTGTATTATCTGTTAGAGTGGCCAATAAGTTGGTTCTGTGTTAGCACCGATGTTACAATGCAAGTGTACAGCCACAGAGCCCGCATCCTCCAACAGTTAACATCTCATTTTATCCACTAAGCCCTTCATATTGCTCTTCACCAGTGGAGTGTTGATCACGTCCTTAATCTGCCCTTCTGCTGCAGCTTCACTGTTTGCTAAAATGGTCCAACACGTCATGACTGTTGTTATTTGAAAGTTGCATACATGCATAATCGGCATGCCTTGTTGTTATACTCTGCCCCGCTGTTATATTAGGCTCCGCGATGTGGAATTGTATTTTAATCCAGCGGTTTGTGCAACTGTTTGAGGAAGAAAATAGTGGTGATGAAGAAATTGGTTGGCAGGCATACACAAATAAAGAGTCTCAGTTAAGGTATTTCCATATTTAAGTAAATGTCAACACTGTGTGTGTGTGTGTTTTGAGTGTGTTTATATGAGTATCTATATTTATGCGTAACCTGTGTATATGCACTTC